>JAMKCH010000071.1:0-71036 GCA_023653785.1 Ophioderma brevispina
AACCCCGAACAGTAGACCAGAAAATGTTATACTAATTAGATGTTTCATATCATAGTCTGATACTCCTACACAAACCTCAGATTTTATAAAAAAATATTAAATATATTTTACCAGTATACATCATCATACATTACAAACCAAAAGATTTAAAGGGAGACTCAGAGATTTTGAAGTTCTATATTAATATACCTATGTTTGGTTAATCAGCTCACTAGAAAAAAATATTACGGACCAGATGTTTGACCTTTTTTAGCAACTGTTGAATTTTCTTGACCATTTCCCCACCCTTGTCAGACCCAGAGGAGAAACCCGATAAGATAGCTATAGATATATATATATATATATATATATATATAATATATATATATATATATTATATATATATATATATATATATATAATCGCTATCTCAGGCCTTAGGGCGAAGCGATCTTTTCATATGCACCATTACGGCGTTAGGGGGAAATTCACCTTCCACCTCAACGCCTCCCTTTTGTATTGCGATTTATCCGTTTAGGATATGAATAGTAATTCATGCAAATGAAGGATAATCCGCTAGAATAACAAAGGATAGGAATATTATTAATTAAATACTATAAAGCTCATTATAACTAATGAATTCAAAACATGATTCCCCTAACGACTATATTAGCGAAATATATTAATATTAGATAGATAGATATATATATATATATAGAGATAGAGAATATTGCTGCACAATCCATCTCAAAAAAAGAGTTAATATAAGATTTTAAAATATACATCACATTAGTACAACAAAGTTAATAAAAGAAGATGGTAATACTTATGAGTAGTCCAGGATACAGTTACTAACCTATTTAAAACATTTGGATTAAAAATACATTTTACGGTATTATAAAAACAGATATTGCCCCACACCACAACAGGCAGGTTTAAACTTGGCATGCATTGTAGCAGCTGAATACCCAAGATGGGAACTTAACCTGCATTAAACATGACATTCACCATTTGTTCAGCCAACACTGGGGTTGTGTTGTTATGTAGCTGTATAACGGTACAGTACATGAATTCTTGATTGATAAAATAAAGACTCACTTAGGTACACATAGTTTGTTTGACATTGGACTAAGGCCTGGACTGATCCCTAGTGTTTATTAATCTGTTAATTTCACCATGGACTTCGATTTATTCAATTATCTAGGTACACATTTATATTACACTCTTTTCTGTTGTGGTCCTTGTAATAGGGAAACTGAGTAAAAGTACATGTATTTATGACAATATTAAGACAATATTTTAAAGCCATGCATGTACATACCTATATAAAATAAAAATGATTGCCCTTGTAATTTAAAACAAAAGAAAAATACAACCACGTTGACGTTTTATTGTACATTTATCCTTGTCCAGAGTGATCCTTGTCAGTAGTAAAATTAGTAGTAAAAGTGGATTGCACTTAAATAAAACATTCCATGTATATGTACCCTACAAATTATGAGCTTTGTAAGTTAAAAACAAAGGATAAAATATAGTATAAATAAAACCATATGTACATACCCTATACCATTTCCAAAATCCATTTGTTAAATTTTTAAAAAAGAATACAATTGAAAGCACACATGAGCATGTATTTACATTTCTTCCAAAATGTTTTTGTCATTAGTCATGAGTGAAATAGTTAAAAGTGGATTGCATTGATGTTAATATTAAATAAAACACAATATAGTACACATATACAAAATAAAAATTACTTTGTAATTCAAAACCAAAAACAAAAAAAGGGGCGATGTAGATTTCAAATTAAGGAGGCTTCATGCATATCTCAATCGGTGTGGTATGATTGGGGTTTCACAATCTCCGCTGTGGTGGAGACGGCTAGCAGGCCTTTGTTGCCAGTACAAAAACATATTGTGTCCATAGTACAAGGTTGCTTTACAGAATCGGCTTACTGGAAACTGATACATTCAGTTTACAATGGTCTGTAATGATAGAATGACTGATTCCGGGTGGCTGGGATGTCAAATCCGCTTTGTACTAATCTCTTAATACAAGTTTGGCCATTTTTTATGGCAAACATAAACTTAAGTTTGTTTGATATAAGAATACATATTTCTCCCATGCTGTGATAAAGGTATGATATTTGCGTGTCAAAGGGTAAGTATGTTCAATACAAAACCTCTTTAATGAATATTTGCTGGTGATTTCATCTGATACTTACAATTGAAACATCCAAGCTATCTTAGATGTGAAACAAATGTATTGTAAGTCAAACATTTTTACGAGCTACATTACTATATATACATTTTAGAGTACCATAAACTTTGTACCTGTGGCCATTAAAATAATGCATCTTACCTCTCACGGTGAATGGACAGACCTAAAATTTTAAATGAGGTCTCACTTATTGAATCTACTTATAGGTTACTACGTTGCTATTTGTCCTATAACAGAATAAATGTATCTAGTAGTGCGGTTTATTCTGTAAAAGAGGAGAAAAGAGGATTTTTCTAGTTAGTAACTTTATAGGCCTGCGGTGCAATCTCTTGGCCTAAGAAAAATGAGTAGTTTAGTAAAAAAATGGAAAACCTATTTAAAAGAAAGTTACTCTTATAGTAACTAATTTGTTACTATATAGTACCGAAAAGGTTTTCTTACTATATATATAGTAAACTAAAAAGTGACTTTTAAGATTTTTTAGTAAAAATCACAATGTAGCTCTTGTAAGACTCTATGTATGTAGTAAATGTTAATTACGGGTTTTGTATATGAATTTTTCAATTTTGTCATGTTGTATTTGCTGTTTGGTGGCATATACCTTTGATAACCATGTGAAATAAAAGCTCGACATATGTAGGTCATATGTAATTCAAGGGTTTTCAGTTAATAATTTGTCAAATATTAATTCCACATGTGCATATTGCCTCAAGGCGGACGTTTTCGCTAGGACTTTTTGTTTCAGGGGGGGTGTAAGTGAAGAAATTTTTTATTGCTGCAGTAAAGAGTTCCTCGGAAGCCAGATCGTTAGAGTAGTGAGCGAACATAAAAACAATTACAATAATGGCGCACGGTTCGGGGTCCACTAAGGGCCGTTGAACAATTGTCCTAAGTAGAGCTCTTACAGACCATTTTTTTCTTGATCTTTTGAAAATGCACACCGCAGGGGCCTTGACACAAACCGGAAAGCCCTGAATGGGTGGGGTACGTACAGTGGCCAGCTTAGGGACCCTGGCGGTGCAGGGGCCAGACGACCCTGCCGGGGTCCCAGTCCCACCGGCCACGGGCGGAGGCCCCGGAAAGCTTTGGATCTTGGATTTGAGCTATTCAGAACTTTCAAAATGACCACTGTTTCAGGGGTAATTCAAAGTAAGGACCCAGTAAAGCGTTTTCTAAAACTTGACTCACGGAAAGACGGGCATATACAGTTGTGATCAAATTAAAAACCCGACTCATAATAAAAATAATTAAATAGAGTTAAGAATTATTTTTGCTCAAAGGTTACTTTGTATAAAAAGGGATAACATGCGTCAGAAAATCGTTATTTGGTGTCACGTGGACTTTGAGGAAGAAAGTTATGCTATGTTGCATGAGAGACGGAAACATCACCGTTTGCCGATTTTGAGCCAACAAGATGCTCGTATTCCACTGAGTACATGGTCTTGCACAGTCATTGAGTAAAACCACTTAACACCAAATATTGTTTACACACATAGAAGGTGGAAGTAATTGAAGATTATAAAATAATATCCCGGAAGATTACAAAAGAAAATTCTGAGAAAAATGGTCAATTTTCCAAATAAGAAGTAATGATCCTTACTAAAATGGCCACTGCATATCTGCAAGCATGCAGTCAAGCTTGCAGCATGCTTGCACAACAAGCTTGCTGCATGCTTGCTGCATGTTTGCTGCATGCTTGCTCCCCCGCAAGCAAATTAAACTCGTGCAGGCTAGTATTTGGACCATTACGCGCATGCGCAAGCTTGCAAAAATGCTTGCCAGGATGCGCGAGGTTGACTTGCAGGATTGCGCGCATCAAGGTGCTGCAGGATGCCGAGGGTGCGTGCAGATTGCGCGCAGTGCTTGCGGTACTCATGCTTGCCGCAGCTGCGCAGGCTAGTCTTTGGAACATTACGCGCATTCGCATGCTTGCAATAGTGCAATGCATGCGGCAAGCTTGCTGCAAGCTAGTACAATCTTTAGTATTACGATCATGCGCAATCTTGCAGTACAACATGCAGGTTGCTTCAGCAAGCGTGAGGCGCATGCAATGTTCAGTGGTGCGCAGGTGCTTGAGTACAGGGCGTCTGGACCCCTCCCCTACGGAAACCAACCATTTCCCAAAGATTTTTGCATAGATTTAATCAATCCGTTTCACATTGTGACGGTAAACCAAATGAGCCAAATACAAATAAATTTTAGTATTTTGTTGGTAAATTAGGTGCAACTCATATTGTTTTCAAACAGACTATCATTTCTTTTACTGCGCAGTGATAGTGATCACTCCCCTACAGCTCACGTCCGTAAGTGCATTAATTGGATCACTCCCGTACAGCTCTTCATAATTCATTGTATGAGAGTCATTATTAGCTTCTCTTGAAAAATCATTTTTGATACGTACATTGCAAATGGATGGTAATATTCTTAATTTCTCCTCCAGTTCATACTCCTTATGGTGAAATTACAAAGCTTTAAGAGCTAGAACACACTTTGACAGGAGCCTTTGCACTATATCATAACCTGTAAAAAATTAATTGATATGGTAACACCTACTGTATGTTCAACAGACCAAACTCAATCCAGATAATACTGATGGTGTCAAAATACTGTACCATTTCCTTCCCCCCAGATTTTGATCAGTATCAAGTACGGTTGCAAAGGCATGATGATTTGTTTTCAGTACATAATAGGGTTCATTTCATATTTTAATGTCACTCTCATAGGCCCTAATTGTGTACTTTTTGTTGTGCCAATGCACATATAGCATGTCACATGCACATATAGCATTTCACATAGCCATAAAAGCTGTCTATATTCTTAAGTTTTTAACAAAATCTTCTCCGCTGATTCCATTAAGTAATACCGGGCAGAACCCTACATTAACGTTAACACATCTGAAAGGCAATTAACAGCATTGTGATCTTAAATTCTGGAATTTTTGCTGTCATACTAAGTCGACGGCCGTTTACCAATCTGAATCGCCAAATAAATTACTATGCGACAGTACATGGCAAACCCGGACGTTCTACTTCAGAGGAAAACCCAAGCTGCTATTCCTGTAGCCAGTGGGGCCGCCTTATCCCCCTCCGAGATTTGTACAAAATTAATCCGCTTTAATGCTGCTGTGACATGTTACCCCTTGAGCGAACCATTGCTTTTAACTGCGCAGTGAGACTTTTTCGTGGAATTTTTGCTAGAGGGTACACGTACACAAATCGCATTAGCATACTGCTTTTTTGCTTACTGCCGGCCGGTTTGTAACTGCTGGGACTCCGAACATCTTTTAAACGGTTATGTCAAGCAGTAATCATTGTTGCATGGAGCCGCATGACGGTTTATAGGGTTAATTAACTATTTACGCAAAGGCCGAATTTAAATTTTTCTATATGCTATTGGTGGAAAAGAAGCGTGTTTCAACCCTAACCGCCTTCCGAGAGTCATGAAAAGCTATCAAGTTGCTATTGATTGTATTGCACTAACGAGTCAGAACTATTTATTTAATCCAGTTGCTTTTGTCGTAGAACACCATTGCTTCCATTGCCTTTTGCCGCTTTCCCATGAGATCGGCAATTTAAAGCAATTGCTTCCCATCGCCTTTGAGACGTCGCACGCATCATAACACGAAGTTCCAGTTGACATCTTGTATCCCAGCATGCACTACCTTCCCGAGGTCCTGCAGGGTTTTCTGCCGACTCACTGTACGTTGGGCCTCCAAATTAGCCGATGTGCCAAAGATGAATTGCCAACCCATTATTATAGCGTCATGCCGATCATTGCTTTGAATTGACTTGGACCCAGCTTTTTTCCTTCAGGAGACCTATATTGCTGGCTATTGCATGTGAGACTAAAAAGTTTTTTCTGCCATTTTCCTCATTCTTCCCCATCCCGGCGGCTCAAAGGCAATGGAAATCAATGATTGATTCTCACTGCACCTGGGACGTCAGGAGACACACTGTGCGTTGCCTTCTATTGACACTCGGCCATTTTAGGGGGGGGAAGTCCCGGTGATGTGTTAGGGTTCAAGTCTGCCAATGACAAAATAATGGGTGAATCTGGCTCATGCAAAAAAAGTCATGCCGATTATTGCTGTGGCTCGGGCATTTACCTCACAGAGACCCACTGCTGATAAGTCCCAGCTGGATAAAAAATCTGTTCAGGCGCGAGTTACTCCCTCCTTTTCCAGGGAGTTTTTATTTTTCTCCTTTTCCTGTTGCTATATGTGTGCTGCGCAGTGTACAACATCTACGCGCTCTGTTTGGTCGCAACACGCCTCCATGATTGATTTAATGCTGAGGCGTGAATGGCGTGCGTACCGTTGTGACTTAGTCATCGTCGAAATGTGAGAGAAAATATAGAGTAACCCAACTCCGTTGATTTCGCTAACTGCCAGCTGTGCATTTTCCCTCAAAAGTGCAAAAAGGGATGAATAGTATCGACCACCACAGCCTTCAACATAGTTATTTCGGCGTGAGGCTGCCAAATTCATAGGGTGTTGGCACATACAAAATTCTTTACATTCTGTATCCCACAAATCCAATATAACTGCTTCACAAACAAAAAAAGAACAGTGAGAAATAATTGTATTCCCATATAATTACTCCTCAGGAGAACACCAAAAATGGATTGCTAATAAATCGTAGCCTCTGGGGTTAAAATGTGCCCGTGTTGCATACTGCATTTTGCTACAAAAACGCACACATTTTACTGCCGGTTTGCTAGCATCCGAAAATGTAACTTCGTACACACTTAGCTTTCAACAGTTGCATATTGGTCCAGGGATGCAAATTCGCAGAACCACAGAATCGCTTCTCGCAGGGATTCTCGTAGCTCTATGATGAGAATCTTTTTCCCCCAGTGGAATCATTATTAAGTGTTTGTCATTATCAAGTACATTTGATTCCGGCCCTACTCTGCGAATTTGCATCCCTTTGTTAATGTCTTTGCATTCAAATGTTAATTTTCGAGTGTCGTAGCTAGTCCTTTCTTTTTGTATTTTACCCATGTTGATTGCAAAATTATGTAAAGGTTACTGTCCAGTACCTTGAATGATTTTTTTTTTGTAATGAAGATCAAACTAGAATTTCAGGGACCCGTACTCTCACGATGCATTGAAACTGATATTGTTTCGAAGAATGAGGCCGGAGTCCAAGTTGTCCACTGAAATTAAATAAGGTGGGAATCAATTGTGCATTAATTAATGTTAACTGTCACCTCAGACGGCGGTACAATTTTATTGAAATTTGAATGGGCAAGCTAGGGTTGATGGTCGTGGTGTTTATTAACTTTGTCCATATTTTTTGAAGTTTCTAACTGAATTGGCACGTTGTCAGCTGCATGCCTAGCTCGAAGCTAGGCTGCTGCCAGAAACTAATGCCACATACTGGGCACGCCCAATCATGTGACCATGCATAATGCTCGTGGCCGCCTACGTACATGCCGGTTTTTCTGACGGGAAACATGGACCACTAATGTGGCTCTTCCATTCCTTTTGCAAAATACTTAGTTTCCTAAACATCTCCAGCGACAGTAGTAAACCTACACATGTACAAACACACTCACTCACAAAAAAAAAGCATTACAAATAAAAAAAAGAAGGAAAATGACTGACACACCTACAGATCCTCAATCACGTTGCTCAATGGTTGGCTACTCTCCCTTCGTGCTCTCCTCGAGACAGTATATCGCAATCTCCAAACAGCGTGATGACGATGACAATTGCCAACAGTGGATCGGCGGCCTGTCAGTCGTTCCCGGCATCGAGATTTTGTAAACATGAATGGCCGGCTGATGCGATTGGAGCCCGGATAGCATCCTTAGAAAATTGCGATTTTCCTCAAAAGTGGAGTATCGCCTTGATTGTATCGTACGCAGCAGTTAGTCTATGGGAATATTTGGTAGTAGAGGCGATCCTCACTCACCTGCATCTCAGTTACACGTTTTGATCACACCCCACTATGCCATAAAACATCTAGCTAAACCACGCCCCCAGGTCATATCAGGTCAGCCAAGTCCATTGTCCCGTGATTGTTGTACTGACTCTGGCGTGGCATCGTAAACTGAAGACTAAGCTTCGATTTTTTCACATGTTCGTTCTCAAATTCGTCCATAATTGCCAAAGGTATAGCATTTGAGTAATGGTCATTTTCCTTCCTACTCATGATATATTTTAAAAGCTAAGATCTTCAGAAGTGCAAAATCAATCGACAAGCGGCGTATCACTTGATCATGTGTGTGTGTGATGCGATTTTGAATGGTGCGGTTAATGAGAAGCAGACGACATTACCAGCGCACGGCCTACTCGGCTACAGTGATGAGTTCATGGTTTGGGCCTGTACTTAAAGCATTTATAGCATCTTGTGATACACTGGGTTTTATGGTGTGATTCAGGTGGAGGAAGTCGGGTGGGAGGGGGGTGGTGTGGGTTTTTTTGTGGGAAGTGTGTGGGGGATGGGATTTTCAGTGTCATGGAGATTGATGGGTTGGCGGAGCCTGATGGTGGGCCTTGGATATTATTTTGTGAATCATCAAAAAGGGTGGTATGTGTGGTGTGGGTTTGTTGTTACAGCTTTCTGTGTATCCCCCTTATCCAAGCTGGCTTACAAAATACTCAGATTCTTGAAGCCTACTCACCTTTTGGAATAAGGTCAAGTTTTTTTGGGGTGTTTTTCAATTTTCTTAATTATAGTGTTTTCAATCCGAAAATGTTCAATGTATGGTATGGCCTCAATGTGTAATTAATTAACCTAATATGCTAATAAAGACCTTCTAGGGGTCTATTCCGATAAATACAAATAAAAAATAGCCTCACCATTTTTTCTGATGCGTCATTTAAGTCAAAACAATTACAACAAAATGGCCTTTCCCTCACTTTAAGAGCCCTTAAGTATACTCTTGGCTTTGAAAAGGCCATGGGTGATTTTGCAAAATCCGCAGATTTATACGTCCGTAAAGTGTGTGCAGTTTATTTGTGTGTGTTGGTTTGCGTGCTTGACCTGCGTGTGTTAGGTTTACTGTTGTGCTTTATCTTGAAATTATAGTGAAATTCTCACCAGAGGGTTGCTTAATCATTGTAAGTAGTCATAAATTGGTAAAAGTTTATTTCTTGTCAAATGTTTTGAATAATATAATAACACAATTTCATTCATAGGATGGGAGTGAGGTTCCTTTTCGCCAATTGCCGTACAAATAGTTGTCAAATGTTGGATTTCCTTCAGCGTTAAAAAAAAATAGTTTGCATTTACAAAATCTTTTTTTTTTTGTTGTGGTTTTTTTTTTGGTGTTGTTAAACCAACCCCCCCACAAAAAAAAAATATTTTGTTCTGCAGCTCTCACTGTGTTTGCTCCCCTTAATAAAACCCCTTTTTTTTTGTCATTTAAGTACATTTCATTGCATGAAACAATCGTAATATTTTTGCTCACATTTCAGATGTACTGTTCGCACTTAAAGTTTTACCAAGGTACGGGGTTCCTAGTGGACCACCCCAACATTTTGTTTTTTCGCGAGCCAGCCCACCCCTCCCCGGCAATAACGGGAGTGAAAAACCCTTGGGTCATTAGGTGTCTAATTAAACCATTGGCGACGTCTAAAATGGGGATTTCTTGGCCACCCTCCCCCCTGGGCAAAACTCGTTGTTGTTTATTGTCGTAACCAGCGAAAATAATTGGTTTTGTCCGTCGAAATAAATCACCGGGGACATCATCATGGCATTGATTCAGCCGGCAGGACACGCCATAATAGCGATATAAGTGCATATCGCTTTTGCATCTTCCGGGGTGCCTCCAAGTCTGTAACTATGTTAATTTTACTATGGATGTATTAACATCAGTAGCAGAGCTGAGAACAATCGCCGTAATCCCAATGAATAGCGCTTGTGTGTGTGCAGAGCTGAATTGGATTTGAAGTTGGAACATGCAGGCAGACGGTTTGCTAAGTTACAGAAAACCACATTCCAATTCATTGCGCTTGCGTATTAACCCTGTCAATCTCGTGTAATGGGCATGAAATAATGCAACAAATGTGACCGCAGTGTTTTCCAAAAGTGGTCGAACACTTTGTGGTCCGAACCACTGACCCAGGACGTCACAAAGAGCGGTCTTTTGAAATTTCCCATTTAGCCGTGATACGTTATGTAGTTCGGACTCTGCACCACGTGTGAGAATGGACACCGTGCGCAGTTTAGGCTGTGGACAGATCAAGATTTCCTCCCAATAAACATTGCAAATTTTTGCAGAAACCAGGTAACACCTTTGACGTCATTTAAACTGCATTTTATGCTATTTGGGTCAGCAGTGCTCTCCTAATGAATCTACTTTAAAGTATTATAAAAGGCAATTGGTAATTATATTTCGCTACACGTGGCCTAGTTAACATTAATGCCGACGCCTGCTAGTTCCCGTTCACACCGCAACGTATGTTGTAGACCCGAGGGTATACAACCTTATCGTTGCGGTAACCGAAACTAGTCATATCCAGGCAATGCTTATTATGATTATGCATGTACACGTAGACAGAGAACAACAACGCAATTGCAATCATTTTAAATTATAAATTCTGTCTTGGTCCATGTCTAAATGCAGCCCCCAGCATGCCATGCAGTGCCTGCTTTAGCTATGTATCACCTACACGAAATAATTTTTATTGTGTCACCACCCTCATGCCCTATGAATTCGGAACCTCACGTATTAAAACAGGGCAATCCTCTCTGTTAGGTCACTAATTATTTCCCATAAGGAAACCTATTACTTTTAAGGGGTCTAAATTATTCTAATATACAGTTGAAACATGTTTAGGGTCTTTATTCCAGATGCACATATATAGATAGGGTTTAGGGTTTAGGGTTCGGGTTAGGGTTAGGTTTTAGGGTTTAGGGTTGGGGTTTAGTTCGGGTGAGTTTAGGGTTAGGGTTAGGGTTATTTATGTTTAAAAGAATAAAAAACCCCTAACTGTAGGAGTACTGCATAGGAACTAATAGAGAGCCTATGCTATAATACTTTAGTACCTAAAATAGAGGATTGCCTAAAACAGCACCGTGTTGACATGCATGCCACTAACATCTTTGTCCCATAGCCGCAATGTTTAAATCGAAATCTCATTATAAATCCACCTCCCTGTCCAACTGCGCTGCGTGTGCGTATAATTAATTCCATATTGGGATCATAGTTAGGGAAATTCCGTGACGTAGTAAATCTCGAAGTTCGGCCGAAGATTCCGATTTCCCGAAGTTTGTCGATGTTTCAGCTGTGTTTACCATCATCGATGGCAATGTGGCTGTATTAAGAACCGTGTACACTGCCGAATTCAACTCCACAAGGGGCATTTCTTTCAGACACTTCCGCATTTTAGACAAGGAATATATTTTGAGCCGCCGTGGCAGATAAATAATCCGTTCTTCGCAGACCTTGGGTATTGGAGGTTATCGGATAGATAGTGCCAAAGAGTTTGTGACCGGTACTTCATGATTCCAGCCCTGAATTTCAAGTTCATGACATAATGAATATTGCGAAGCTTGGTGAAATGCCATGACATGGGGGAGGCTACGGAGTCCGTAACTGCTGATTACTCACGCACTTACGGTGAGATTTTTTTTAATTATTGCATTTAAATACCCAAAAAATGGAGGCTATAATATATACTGGCCAACACTCCAGAGTCCTGTGGAACGTAATAGTTTCTTTCTTGTCCAACACTGAAGTGTTGGCCAGTATGTAGCACCACAACTCAGTCCATGGTCGGCAACATAAGTCACACCAAAGAGTTCCTTATGTCCCCTCCTACAAATTCCTGCAGCCTTGAGGAGTTAGGTAATAAACTACATGATAAGGTGCAGATTCGCTGGAGGGGACATATGGAACTTTTGTTGTGACGTATCCATGTTATCATCATAAATATGGAAAAGGAGCTAACCATTCTATCGCAAGCCGTATGGTTCGAATGTAATATCGAAACATGTAAGAAATAGGGGTAAGCAACGCGTTGTGAAAATTACGCATTGCAAAAGATTTACGTTGCCGGAAAATTTCAAAGCGTTGCAACTTTCTCAAAACACATTGCGACCCTCAGAAAATTAAAATATGTGGCCATTAGAATTTTCTGTGAGTGTTTCAAAAATTACCCACAATGCATGGTAATTAGCAACGCGTTGGTGACAACAAGTTGCGAAAGCCATCACAACACATGCAAGCTTCACACCCCATTGTGCGCCAACACTTGTGGATCTACCCCACCCCTCATTTCCACCACGTTACATCATCGTATCCCTTTACAGAACTCATAGGCATTCAAATATATTAGGGATTAACAGTGTATGACCAGCATACATACACACACACACACCACATTGTGCCTCCTGCAGATTCTTGGCAGACGACACCAAAATCAAATGTGACCCATTTGTACTTAACGATTTACATATTTTTTGTTTATGTTATTTCAAGTGCAACTGAAGTCATCCTGCTGTTTAACCTGTTTTTCCATGAAGAATGAGAATTGGTCACAAACAAATCTGTGAAATCTCTTTAAAATTTCCTGGAATGGAGGGGCATTCATAGACAATAATTATGCTGAACTATTAACAAAAGTGTTTATTTTAATTGACACATGGGGACAACTAAACCATAAAGATAATGTTAAATTAATGAACTTTTTGTTTTTAAACAGCTTGATTGGAATACCGCTGGACTCTAGGCTTCTTCTGAACTGACTACTGTATTTAATTTTTGGGAAGATCGTTAATTCATTTTTTCTAAAAATACTTGTCCACTGAAGAAAGGCCAAAATGGAAAAAAAAAGTTTCTTCCCCAGGGTCCTTACAAATTTGCAAAAAATCCTTTTGTTAGCTTGCTTGGTGTTTTGGGCCCCTTTTTAATTTTTCCATGTGAATCAATAAAAAAATGACTAAATTCCATAGAGCTATAGTGGCCTCGCATCACTTTTGCAACGTAGGTTGTGAGACAAACTTTTTTTTTTAAATTTGCAACTTGTTTACAAATATTAAAGTATTGTTCTCCTTAATTTACTACTAAATTTGCCAACCGAATTATTAATTGTAGCTTTACTTTATGATTCCCAAACAAGCAGCATCTAGTTTGGGTACATGGTTTACAACCGAACGACTAAACCATTCACAAGTGTCATAGATTCACACCCGTACCTTTGCACATAGTGACAATACAATAGTTGTGCAACACTGGTTTTTAAAGATTCATTGTTACTCTATGTCTGTTTTATTATCCACATATTGAAGCACAATTTTTCATGAGATGTGGCCAAGAATTATTGGTTTTTCTTAAATTATTTTGAAGTCATTTCTATAATAGTGGCTTATTATATTTGCCAAAACAAAACAGGCTCAGTGGCACCCATTGGTTACACGATGTATTCTGTCTAGTAAAAATGGATGATACAGAATTAAAGTGTGTAATCCCATGGGTGCATTGAGTCCGTTTCCTTAGTCCCAACTACATACGCCTCCAAGCATTGAGGCATCATAACAATTTTTATTAATACATGATTCCTGCGTCTGTTCTCCGGAAGTCATTTATGAAAATTTGTTTCCCACAATGCAATGAGTGTTGCATGACAGCAGAGTTTTTAATCCCCTCGTTATGCAATACGCCCAATGCATGTGTTGGGGAGGGGGGTAATGAATTCCCATACAAAAACTTTCCCAAAATAAACCCATGAACCACATACCCAAGATTAGTATTATTTATTTTTTTTCAAATGAATGAATGCAATTGAATTATTCTTTGTGTAAAACTTGTTTGATGTGGTTGCGTGTTTAAGATTAATCATGAAATAAAATATACTGAAATATATATAATTTGTTTCAAAAGAATTGTAGTTTGATTTGAGTTCAGTTGTTGGATATAAAAGGCCACAAAAATATGTTTGTCCTTTTCCCGCCCCTCTCAAAGGTGTGCCAGTTTTTTCTCAGTCCCAACCATAACGTACACCTTGCAAAAGTGATGGATACTGACAAACTATTCATCCTGTTCGTAATAAGGCAGATCAGTGGGACTATTCGCGGTTCGGATCAGGCTGCTAATATTTCAACAACGGGGAGATGTTGAAGGAAGACACACGCGGACAGGAACTAAGAGTGTTTTAATTTTGAATAGCATGATGAGCCAATGCATCTCCCATCTCGTAGTCCCCAACTGTTTCATTAACTCTTAGCCAGCCTGGTCCAATCCTTGTGTAGTCCTACTGCATCTGTCCTATTGAACCTAGGATGGTGAAAGTTTCCATATCCTCACTGTTACAACTGCCTTTTGGGGTAATGTCAGGGATGGACTAAAAAAATCGCTGACCTGCCCAATTGGTTGGGGCCTGTGGGTTGGAAAAAGGTAACACTTTTTTTGGGGGTGGGTCTCAAGTTTGCCTCAAAAGTTACCGCAACCTTTTTCCTTATGAAATTTTGGCATAATTACATAATATAACCCCTTTTATTTGCCTAGGTTTTCTTATTGCATTAAACAATAAAACTCATGATACAAGTAGTACAAAGGGTATAAGTAATTATACCAAATTTGCAGGAAAAAATAGCATGGCATTTTACTTACAACTTCATATCCTCTTGCTCATAATTTTTTTTGACACTTCAAACGTACGCTTGCTTCCCCGGCTAAAAAAAAAAAACGGCGCCCGTCCCGTTCACTAGAAATTGGTAATATGCAATGATCAACACGCGCGTTTGACACCCATTTGGTTGTGTCCAAAAAATATGACCAGAGTATAACTAGTCGCAGGAAGAAATGCCCAACAAGCACTTTACTATAGGCCAAAATGGAATTGATTACTATTCCTGTAGATTTGTAAACTTCATAGTTTACTTCATGTCCCTTTTTTCTTTACTGCCAGGTTGCTGCAAGGTAGCCAATTGGCATTTAATTTTGATTTTTTCACAGTCATTATGAGTTACGTCACTGGTACACTGGACATTCTTGCAAACACATGCTCTGGGCAAGTAGTTGTTGAGTGTGATAGTCCATGGGCAACCTGTCAAGGACAAAACAAAACAAATTAGTACCAATTTGTTTAAAAGACAATTTCCGACAGTTCCCTCATTTTTCATTTTTATATCACATTGTTTAGGGCGACATATCTGTTACTGAACAACAGTTGTTTACCTCGTATGTACTAAGGCATACGTAACTGGTTCAGATTGGGTCCCATTTTATATGTTCATTGTTTACGGCAATGTGGACGAATGCAAAGAGGTCTGAAATCATGGAATCGGAAGTTGAATATAATTTTTTTTTTTTTTTTTTTAAAAAAAAACTAATCTTGAAATTATGATTCATCAAAGAATTTTGAGTGTGAACCTATGGGCAGTATTACTCGTTTTTAACTCTTGCTTAATGGCATACATGCCAGGTTACGTGACTGTATCAGTAAAGAGTGTGACACACACAAATTTGAGGTTGAATTTAATTCTGGCATTTTCAGTAGTAAAAGTTCCAAGTAACCATGAATGGGGTAAAGCAGGTGTGAAAGCGGATATAGTCCCATCGGGAAACCACAGTCCGTGCCTCCATAGACATTACGGAATAAACGCCGGGGCACTAATGTTTTCATTACGAGTCAACTTAATCGAGTGCTAATATTCTTTGCCGTTGTAGGCCGGACTATGACTACGGCTGACACAATTACTTCTACTCCTGCCATTTGGCATGCCCTGTCCCTTTATCCCCCAAATTCATATCAAAAATCTCTTGGGCATGCCCTATTTATATCCCGCAAATCGCTGCACGAATCTCCCCCGGGAACCTCCAATCATATAAAAAATCCTAAGTCATGAACCACTAATTGAATGTACCCACGGTGATCTTGAAAGCTGATACGAGTATCCAATAAGATTCAAGCAAGGAGTCAATGGATTGTTTGCAGCGTGCCAGTGTCTGGTACTGTATTGTTATGTGTTAACTCAACATTCCCTCGACTGATCGAGAAGCAGTATCTTTATTCAATCAATTCAATGTAATCACCACAAGGGTTGAGTTTGGCGGGCTATTTTTGAAATAAATGGTGCTTCACACTGCGTGTTATTTCTCATTTTTTTGTGGTTTTTTTCCCCCCTTAAAGTCTTGAACAACATTTTATTCTTATGACTGTTGCATATAGGCCCATGAAATGACTTGAAATGACCCCAATTTTGTTCACTCAACTGTCGACGTTTCGTAGAATTAGCTCAAATTTCGATGTCTTCATGACATTCTTGGATGTCTTCAAAATATACTGAATATAAATGGAAATTCTTTCCTTTCATTTTCACGGAATGAAACAAACTTGGTCCGTTTTATTTCGTCAAACTCATTTTTTTGAACACACAGAATCTAATTTGGGGACTTTTTTATATTTTGACTTATGTCTTATGAAAATGAAGCTATTGATGACATAGCCAAACCCATAAAGTTAATGTGACTGCTCTTAAAAACGAGTATATTCTTGTCATGTCATGATTTGAAGCACAAAATTGGGTAAAATGGCCTGATTTGCAGGATACCAAGCTCATAGAAAACCTAGGGCGCTCACAGCGCCGCCGTGCGGCCAAGTCATTGCAAGCCGCAACAGAATCGGTTCGATACGCTCGAGCTGTTAATGGATCACAACCTTGCTTCCGATCTCTATTAGTAACTCGTCTCCCAGGCTAAGTGGCCCATGGCACAAGACCCTAGACCATCCGATTTGCCCCTGCTCTAAAAATTGCACCGATGACAGGATACGTGTGCTTTGTTCACGCCTGATCTAAAAAACACCGTACCACTGGATTTTCCGAAAATTCCCGATTATTTTCTGATAGGAACACAATATTCAGAGCTAATGTCCGCAGGAAATCAAAATGTCCGACCGAAAAACATTGCTCACACAATTAGTTTTCTACCTGTATTTTTGTCAAACAAAACTTGTCAGACCCACCATAAACTTTTGAGTCATAATTTCAATAACAAGAATTTTGCTACTTTTTAGGCAATCAGTCACTTCACAAAAATCATTTCAAAAGTATAGCCACAGCAAAATTGTCCTAACTTGGCGAAGAAACGGTCAATTTTCAAGGGGATTTTCAATCATAATCTGCAGCCAACAAAAGTCCGTGTTCGGAAATTATAATGCGCATGTGGCTTGGGGATATCCCTTCCTGTCAGGGGCGAGCTCAAATCTCCTATTTATAGTATCGCGTCATCGGAAATCTTCGGATTTCCTGAGAACTCGTGAGTTGTTGCCGTAATGACCCCCAGCGACGCCGGTCACGGCTTCATTTGCATAAATTATGCTCGTTTCGTTTACCACAGTAAAGTTCGTAGTGCATGCCATGACTCTGAAGGTGTGGTGACAGAATGCTGAATCATACCCACCTGAACTAGTTATTCAGTACGATTACGATAGCCTTTGGTAAATGCCAATGCCATATGCCTGGGGTTGTTATTATTTTATGTAATTTTACCGTGCAATGGTCCTCCTGACTGAGGTCTGACTCTGAGACTTAGTCTTGGACCTCGATCACCGAGACCCGCATGCCCGACCATTGCCGATGCGAATCATCATGATGATCATGGAATGTGTTGTGTGCTGTAGTATTTGTGCAGTGTCCAGTTACTGCCCTAACATGTACAATCCTTCAAATTCAATGCCTGGCTTTGTCTTGTACCAGATTCGGAATAGCTGGAAACAACTTTTCAGATTCGATCATTTCAGTGCCACTTTCTGCAATCACTCCAAATCATCAACCGTTTTCAAAAGTAGCCAGACTGTGTCTGATTGGCCTAGATCATCCAAAACGTTAGAAAGTAGGCTCTTACACAGATGTATAAGAACCCCAATCATATGACAGCTGATTGAAAATACACAGCGGGAAAGGAGAGACTTGGTACAGGAAGCCCGTAGGTAATCACATAGGCGAAGCTTGTATGAAAATAGGAAACGTGGAATGTTTGCCAGCTCAGCTTTTTTTGTAGCCTGAATTTGCTTGTGGATGTGAGCACTGTTCATACTAGGTATATAGTCAGTAACAACTGTACCACAAATACCAGTCTAAGTTGTAGCCAACTGAGGTTCAAAGCTTTATTTTGCTTCCTAGGCTCAGCAGAATCAGTAAATTTTTTTTTAAAAAATGGACTAGGCGAATGGCATGCTTAATGTCGAAATAATATGAAGCATTTCACCTAGGCAAATGTGACAAAGTATAGTTTAAGAAAAGTGAAAGTTTACAAAACAAGCTAATTAATAATTGTTTATAATTTGAATAATATGAAGCATTTATCACCTTCTAAATTCTACTTTCACGGGTAAACAACACTGCAATGCATGACATTCATCAAAAGTTACAAAGTTCCAAACCTTCGCAAGCTTGTCATGTTTTGTTGAAAATGCTTGCAGAAGTTTTGTTTGAGAAGCTTGCAAAGAATGCAGACAGAAAGCATGCGTACAGTATACTGCTTGCAAACAGTGCTTTTGCAAATGGGTTGGTGCTTGCGAATGTGCCCAAGCTTGCAACACTTGTGTGCTTGGGCAAATGAGCGTGCATGCTTGCAAACCTTTGTAAATGCTTGCAAATGTTCGCACATGCTTGCGAATATGGCTGCATGCTTGCAAAACCTGCAAGCATGTATTGCATGTGCATGATTGTGCAATTCATTGCAAGCATGCAGGTTTGCTTGCTGCAAACTTGCGCGAGCTTGCTGCAAGCTTCTTGCGCAAAAGATTGTGTGCAAGCACTAAGCACATTTGATTTGAATGCATTTTTTTCGTAAGGGTAGCTGTGTAAGACCACAGTTTACTTTGGTTCAGAAGATTTTCATGGTTTTTTTTAACTCTACAACGAAACTCTTGGGAACCAAAAGTGAAACCAAAAGGAAGAGAAGGTTTTGTATTCCGCTTGAAAAAATAAAAAACTTAAAAAAAGCAAAAATTTAATTTTTAAGTTTCATTACAGAATAACTCAGCTTTAGTTCTTTCTCGCCAATTTTAAGGACAGCTGAGGTTATACTGGTATTTGTGCGCAAAATAATTACCTTGGATATGTAGAACAAAAATCTATGAGGCAGTTTCATTATGTTCATAAACTGAGACATGAATGGATGTGATTGTCAATAAGAATCTTATGATTGAACAATGGTAATTTAAATGATGAAGATATTTTACTTATAATATGTTACACAACAGAACGTTTTATTCAACTGATATGTTTTTTGAGAAGAAATCGAATACCCATCTGAAAAAAATGGCATGTTTGTTGTGAATTGCTTGGCTATAATTGTTATTGGTATCCGTCGGTTGTCAGTCTCTCCGCATATAGCTAAAATCGGCCAAACAGATTTTTAGGTCTCTCCGCCAAAATTGACATAGTTTCTGAACCCAAAAGACACCAATAAAATCTTCGATAGCTGATTATCACTGTAAACAACCAAGCAAAACTTCAAGCAAAAGACGCTTTAACTTGAGAAAAAATCTTTCATGAATGTAGGGTTTTTATTGACGCACACTGTACATGTATCAGCTTTCCTGCCAAAGAGAATTGCATATCGAGTGCCAATCTTTTTAAGTGTGGTGCAGGAGCAGACCTTCTGGGGTCAGGGGGCGAAGCCCCCGGAAGGCTCTTGGATTTGAGGTATTCAGAACCTTCAAGGTTACCACTTTTGAGGGGTAAATGGTAACAATTGAAAAGAAAAGACTGCGTTTCTAACTTTGCTCACTTGATACACAGACGCAGTATAAGCTTTGTTTATGTACCGCGAAGGGGAACTAACACAGTATAAGCTAGCGCCAATGTCGTTAACGGATGCGGTGCATGAGCAGAAGCCCTGCCGGAGGTTCAGGGGTGGAGCCCCCGGGAACCTTCTTGATTTTAGCTATAAGAAAGGTATTTTTTAAGGGTTTTTTGTTAGTTTTAAGTTAGTTAGTAGTTTAATTAATTCAAATGACAGCCAGTTATAGTAG
Source organism: Ophioderma brevispina (assembly GCA_023653785.1). Taxonomy (NCBI): domain Eukaryota; kingdom Metazoa; phylum Echinodermata; class Ophiuroidea; order Amphilepidida; family Ophiodermatidae; genus Ophioderma; species Ophioderma brevispina. Next base: position 20,135 of record JAMKCH010000071.1, read on the forward strand.
TATAGAGGCATATGTTAGGAAGGAGAAAGAATGTATTAGAACATAAGTTTTTATTCCTTGCTGGGGGCTAGGGCGGCCTTAGGGGAAATCGATCCCTACCAAATTTTTTTTCTGGGGAATGGGCCGCCCATGGTCCCTCGTTGTTTTCTCAATTTTATTTTAACATTTGATTCACAAGTACTGTTGGCACAATTATTAAAATTCATGATAACGTTGGTTAGCTGGACAAAACTAATTGCTTTGCAGGGGAAGCAAAAAATTATGTGTTGGTATTTGGATTTATGTAAGTCTGGTTAAATCTCATGTGTTTTCTGATGACATTCGCCTTTTTTTCATCTTAACTTCCCATGTCTTTTTTCTCTGCTCTTTCCCTAGTCTTTGCTCTTTATATTTTCCTTCTCGTCTCTTCCCTTTTCTTCTTTTTTTTAGGATCGCTGGGGGGTGGTCCACCCCCCACACCCCCCCATGGCGACGGGCCTGCATCAAGGATTTAAGGAGTTCAATTAAGTTGATGTGGCCCAGGTTATCACCCAGTCTTTCTTATGCGCCAGAAAATACCTAGCAGCAGCACGTGGTCATAATTATGGCAACAAATGTATGATAAAATCTTCCTTGCAAATGGATTTGGGAAGTCCAAGGAATCCATTGTGTCCAGAGTTGTGATTACAACTCCAGTTTTCCTTATTTCTTTTTCTAAGGATGGTCTTAACTGTGCAAGTCTGTTTTAAAGCAATATTAGCCACATTTTTTTGAAGGTGCGCCCCACGGTTTCAAAACTGTGGAGATTTTTACACGGTTGCATGGTTAATGGCCTAGTAAAAACATACCTGTGCATGGTTAAAGCAATATTACACATTTTTCGAAGAGCGCCCCAATTTTCAAAATTGATATTTTGCACAAGTTACGTTGGTAATTGTCTAGGAAAACTATACTGCGGAACGAGATGCTAAAAAATGCTATTTATCACAAAATAAGCGATTTTTAATTAGAATTGGGCCCAGTGGACTTAACGGCAGAGCTGGAAATGTACTGTTTATGTCCGCCCATGATGAAATAGTGCCACCTCGAGAAAATAACTATAACTTGACTTACTCTGATGAACTATTAAAACAAAAAATGGATGAGGTCGACACGTACCATGGCGGCTATTTCCCGGCTATTTCACATGGAGGCCGTTCCAGCAGCCGTTGTATTATTATCGGGAATCCCCGTAATAATTTTCTAGTACAAAATCCATTCGTTTGTGACACATAGACATTTTTCGAGCTTACCATTCACAGGTATAGTTTACTAGCCAGGACCAATGCAATCAGTTGTAAAATCTCCAAATTTTGAAAAAATGGGGGGGCGCTCTTCAACAAATGTGCTTAATATGATTTATAAGCTCGAAAGGTTGTCACAAACGAAGGAATTTTGTACTAGAATAATTTTATCGGGGATCCCCGATAATAATTCAACGGCTGACTGGAAACGCCCTTCCAATGTGAAATAGCCGGGAAATAGCGACATATACGTGTCTACGCTAATCTATTAGTTGTTTTAGTAGTTCGGGCAAGTCAAGTAGAGGGTATTTTATCGAGGGGTGGCATATTTCATCATGGACGGACATAAAACGTTTAGCATTTCCAAGGCTCTGCCGTTAGTCCAATCTGGGATACCAATTTACTTACAAAATCGCGTATTTTTGTGCTAAATACGCATTCGGAATTATTTTTTAGCATTTCTCGGTTCGAGGGTATGTGTACTAGGACAATTACCAACGTACACTGTTCTGCAAAAAACAATATCAAAGTTTGAAATAAAGTGGGGGGCGACGGGCCGCTCTCAAAAAATGTGCAAAGTGCTTTCTTAACCTGTGCTGGTTAAATATCAACAAACAAAACAATATTGCAAAACACTTGAGATCTCATTTGTTTTTACATGAATATCAAGATACATATGCCAGTATTGAACAAAAATTTATATTACAACACAGTTTGCATGACAATCCAACCAGGATTGAAACTTTAATAATTGTAGTCTCTTCTGAACTTTATTGATTTCTTGGTATTACATACTGATTCGCACTGTCAATGCTTTCATTTGTTTGCAAAATAGATAAAAATAACTGAAATTATATTAAACTATATACTAGTACAATTTTGTGAATTACTGGTCCAAAATAGTACAAGCCTAAAATATGGCATCGCTGTAGGGGAGCTATGGCAGTGAATTAGAGTTTGAAATGTTTCTGGATATGTTTATCACAGCTCTTTGCAATACGTGGTCCTGGGGTTTCTTACTGGAAATCATTTTTTACCGGAAATTCCTATCCAATGCACCAACGATTGTGTACGAGAGATAAAAAAAATAGCGCCAAGATATATATGGTGATTTTGTGTTTCGGTCATACAGTTCATTTTTATGTAATAAATCTGCGCGAGGAAAACAGTGTGCTGTACATAATTTTACCAAAGTATAGTGTAACGCGCTAACGTACTCTTTGAGTGCCTGTAACTTTTTGCGCCCACCAAAATGTGCGAGTCGTTTTTAAAGGAGGGGCACACTTAAACCGCGAGGTTTGCATGGAGTGATGCATATCTACTCGTCAGCGTTTGTGGTGCATTGGGGATAGGAATTTCGGTAAGTGTTGAAAGGGTTAAAGAATCATTTAAAGCAGGGATTCCGGTAGGAGGTAGGAAACCCAGGATCCACGTATTTAAAGGCCACTTGAGTGATTTGGCCAGAATACAATCAAATTCATCAACCACCATGTTTTTGCAACACTTTGGGAAACAGGCATGCATTTTGTACATAATAAACAATGTATAGTCAAATGAATAAAGGACATTATCACGCCCCGCGAGGCCACGATCTATAATAATAGTGAAAGCCACTTTTCAAAAATATCACGGGGAAAATACTGACCCCCTGCCTGTGTTACAGGGAAAGCGCTCCTACAATCCAAGAAAAAAAACAAGGCGAACTCGGATTACGCGATGCGTAAAATGTCCCGCCAAATGTCGCGGATCACTACACCTGCGAGAAAAATGAAACTACAGTGGATATTTAAAAGTTCTACCAATATGAAACCCCACACCTTCCCTCCCCTCACCTCCCCAGACACCACATCCTCACCACAAACTCCAGGGACCCCCAAACCCAACCCCCTCCCCGGCCGAGACACGACCACCCACCCCCTCGCCGAGACAAGAATCCTACCCCTCCCCTCCCCGACACCCACCCCTCCCCTTGCTATCCAAGGTACCGTTTCAAACGATACATAGCAATTACAAATATTTAATTTGGCCCACATGCACTTGACTCAATATGAATCAGAACAAAGAAGTATGGCAGAGTAGTCTTTCATGTAGTGAAGGAATTCTGATATCGGGCGTACTGTTTCAGTGATACAGTAGTAATTACGCCTATTAATAGATCAATGCCATTAAAAATGACCCTCCTTTTCAATTGGCCCACAAGCACTTTGACCCAATTACGATTCACACAAAAGGATGTTTGATGGCAGAGTGGGTCTTTCACAGAGCGAAACGGATTTTGTATATCCATGTTTACCATTTTCGCGATACCGCAATTATGCATATTAATTAGCTCATTGCATACCTGAGCCGCAAATCACACAACTTTTCAAAGTGCAAAAAAAAAGGATGCGCACCATGATAAGCTTTCATGCAATGAAGGAATTTTTGATATTCAATATGAACGTTTCAAAATAGAGCCAATTATACCGATATTAATTAGCTCATTTGCATATGTAATTTGACCCCCAAATCCGCCACAAAATCTAATCAGGGCGAGAACTCTTCAACCCGATCCGTCCACATCATTTATACACCTTACGGGCTCCAGATAAACGTGTATAGAAGCCTGCGGGAAATTCTTAATTGTGAAAATTAGATACTTAATTAGCATATTTTACGCCCAAAAATCTATCAGGTCGAGAATCATCAACTCGCTTCTTTCCACGAGTTCCCTATTGTAGCCCTTCAGACTCGATAAATCGTACACAACGTGGGTTAACATTTTTATCACGGACGGACCAACTGAAAGACGGACCGGCGGACGACGGACGGACGATGCTCAGTTAATAGACCCGTTCCGAACTCTTTCGCGGGGACAATTAGTTGGTCACTTGATGCAATATATTGGCAACAATTCCCATGTTCCACAATTGAGAGTCGATTGGGGCAAGTCAGGTTCTTTCAGAAGCAGTGTGGGGGGGGGACCTGGCGAAGCTTTTTGACAACATGACTCGGAATTCACATTGAATTGGGGGAGAGGGGGTCACTAGTCCCAATCAATTCGGTCAAAGTGATCCAACATATTTTTCAAGGGGATGAGATCTAACAACAACTAAGACTGCTACTCATTTTTTTTTGGGGGGGTGATGTCAGATTGTCGCATTTTCTTCTAGGGACGTAAGGGAAATACTGCCGAGGACCTAAGAAATGAAAAAATTCTTTTGAAACAATAGTCCTTGGAAGGTTTTCTTTTGTCCTAGGAGGATATAATGAATTATACTCATTTTCCATGGTTGCCTTTATGACCGAGGACAGAGTTTCTATGATGTCTCGGAAGTGTAGACGATACAAATTGTTGTGTGTGTGGTTTAGTGTGTGGGTGTGTGTGGGTGTGTGAGGGTGTGTGTGTGTGTGTGCATGCGGGGGTGCATGCTCTTACACACGCTTGTCTCTGCTCTCGGGTTGTCTAAGGCAGTCAGTAGTTAGTTTTTGAATGGCACATCAATTTAGAGGCAACTACATGCATACAATAGATTTATAAATTCTAGGACATCAAGGCAACTGGTTAGGGGCACCGATGGCAATTGCCCCGACGCCTTTGGTGATAATTGCACCCTAGTTGTAAACATAAAGATGAAGAATTGACAATTGAATGGGATGTGTTTAAGTGGCCCGTCATTGCACACAAATTTTGTATATTAGTATTTATGGCATATTTCATGGCAAATAAATGCTAGAGCTTGTGGCTAGAATGTTGTCTCGAATGAAATAACTTAATGCTTATGATGTTCTCGTTTGCTTCGATCAGATGGTGATGTTAAAGGTGTTGTTCCGATATTATGTGTACCGGTTCATTGATTTGAGAGCTTGGTACTTGCATTATACTTACACCCAGATTTGTGGGAAAAAAACTTGCGGTTTTGATACAGGAACAGATAATAATGCACACCTTCCCAGGCCCTTTTCATACTGTCCTAATATTGCTGGTTAACCATTAATACGACATTTTTTTATTTGTTCTGACATCTTAGAAAGAAATTATGGATTTGGAGGAAGTGAAATTTCAGGAAGACAAATAATAAGAAAAAATACGGCCTCCTTCTCCTGATATCAAAATCAATTACTACTTCGGGTAAATCGGGGTGGGGGGGGGGGGGGGGGGGGGGCGTCTAAAGGCGATCAGAACTGAACCTTTATAAACTGAAGAGTATGCTAATCATGATAAGACAATCACCAGTGAAAAGCCTATATAGTGTCATACCTTTAAGAGATAACTCATCAGGTATAAGCTGGTTGCATTTGACATTAAAGTCACTCATCTCAGGCTTGGCCTGGACAAAAAGTAGGGCAAAGGCAAAATACCTACATTTTACTACAAATATGCATAATGCACAAAGCCACTGTTCCGGTACTAACTGAATGTGCCTCTAAAGTAACTATTATCAATTTTTACCGATTAAAAGTATGGCTAAATTGTACCTAAAATGCGGCCCCTATTTGGACTAGAAAATCTTTTTACGGCATTACGTGTGCCTTAAAATGTGCCTTATTGGACTTAGAAGAGTGTTCGCTTCAGCAATGGGTGCCTAAAATTGCCTCTTTGGACTTAAAAATTTTTCACTGCATCAAGGGTGCCTAATAAAATGTGCCCTATTTTGGACTTAGGAAATTTAACTTTCATCAGTGCTGAGTGCCTAAAATGTGCCTCCGATTTGGTTAGAACTCTTTTCTTCATTACGTGTGCCTAAAAGTGCATATTTGGGATTAGAATTTTTCGCTCATCAATGGTGCCTAAAATGTGCTATTTGGATTAGCAAATTTTCGATTCATCAATGTGTGCTACTAAAATGTGCCTATTTGGGACTTAGAAATTTTTCACTTCATCAAGGTGGTGCCTTAAAAGTGCCTATTTGGAATTAGATAATTGTCTCCACCCTCCTGGTAAATGTGCCTAAAATGTACCTACATGGGGATTAAAATTTTGATTTGATGGTGCCATAAAGGGAAATAGGAGATTTTCTTAAAACACTGACGCCATCTCAACCAGTTCAAAATGCGTCGGCAGTGGGAAATTGAATTTTACAGCTTAGAAAAGTAAAAGGGAAAAAAATGCAACTGTTGAAGAGGGTTATTCTAATTTTAGTAGCAGTGGAAGCTTGAACAACCATTGCAGATTACAGAAATTAACAAAGTAGGTACTGGTGTCACAAAGTTATTTAACTGGAGGACATATAGCATATGTTCATGGACTTGTTGGCTGTGAACAGAATTCAGGCAGCCTGGTACCATGTAAATGTAGGGAGCAAATGTTTAAATGGTACAAAACTTGGTGCTAGACCATGAATACTGCAACAGGTTGGTCATGAACGCAGTATGTTGTGTTTAGTAGACAAGACATGATTAAGAAACATTCATTACGGTCCAGGTAATTTACGTATACCAATTACCGCAGTATTATCAGTGTCAGTGAAATGGTAACAAAATAGCACAAGTGCATTGAAAGTGGATGTTGCACGGGTATACTGGCTGCTTTGAACACCTGTGTCTGCATGGGACTGATTTACTTATTCCAGTGGGTATTGTTTAAAAAAATTGCCTTTTAAAACATGGTGTTTGAATATTAACACCGCCCACAACTGAATCTTTTTGTTTGCCCTCGTCACAGTAGACCGAGTTTGTTAAAGATGCCACCAAGATTTTCACAGCATCCAGATATGGCATCGATGTAGTGATTTTACGGAGTTGGCCAAACATTTGTGATGTATCCAAGCCCAAACATGCGCGGACCAAAGGAAAAAGTCCAAAATATGATTTTGAGATATAGCCAAACAAAGGAGAAAAATAGAAATGTCCTTGTTTCCTATTTGTGGCAACCTTTCAACTGATTATAGTTTGGAAGTAATTGTCAATTTCAATGGGGATTTCAGCAAAAATGTAGGCTTTTAAATGATGCATACAGCTACATGAAAGTGAAAATTGAATCTGACCGACTTGAGACTCTTGTGCTCGGATCGCATCACATTTAGGTCTACCTCGATATTGGATTTAGAAATATCTTTAAAACCGCTCTAGTGTTCGATGTGCTTACATTTTCAAACTTAAAACATAGGCAGAATTTTGTATTAATTGCTCCAACACAAAGAAGTAATTCTCACTTTAATAAGTGTAATCCCTTCGAGTTCTGAACATGCAGATTTTGCGTTGAGAACTTGTGACAATGTGCTTATGGAGATATTTTGATGCTTGCATGCATCACAATAGCAGTGCGTGTCAGTTCTCTCTCCAAAAAGTAAATGACACAGGTATCAATGTATAAGGCCTATATCTTATGTATAAAACTTATGCTTTAAATTCAATAGTAGACATTTTTATGTATAGAATATAAAAACGGTTGACTAACATTAAAAAGTGCACCAGATTCCAAAATATCAGGTGTGCATAACAAAATCAAACCCATTCATTTTTGTGAGATGTTAAGCTTTCCTATAAATAACCCCATATCAAAGCTGAATTATTTCTTTGGTATACACATTGTGTGAAATTTCTAATCTTTGTATCCTGTACAATTACCGACACCCCACCCACAGCAGCCGTTTTATATCGAAATGTAAGCAAATCATAACCATCTTGTTGTTTTCACTTAAGACACATATAATAGTGAAGCAGAGGATAGTGGTAACAAATTCTGCATTTGTTAAAAAAAAGCATCAAAATTGGCAGACAGAGAGGTTAGAGAATAAATTTGGAACACAACTGGATATGGAACAATGCACAGGTCAAGTTAAAGCAGGGTTCCCGTTAAGGCGCCGCTTCATTGCGTCCATGACGCACTTTGAAAAGTGGACGCATCTTCTGAACTCCTCAACAGCCCTCGCGTCCGTCTGGACGCGCAGAAGTTCACAGTAATTTACATTAATAACATGACTTTTACCTTCTATCGGCTCAGTATTTACTCTCAAGTTAAAAAAAAACAATGTATTGTTCTCCCTAGGTTGTATTACAATACCAGACCAAGGTCAATGAGCGACCTCCTCCACAAAATTGCCATGGGTTTTATGATTTGCAATAACTTCGGGAAACCCAAGAGAGACCCGTTGCCATGGTTCAGTGCCGGCTTCCTCTCAGAGATCGATTGTTGTGTGTCATGTACCAGAGCGCCAAACACCAAAAAAAAACATTTGTATAATGACAGTTTCACTGCAACCTCTGTCAAGATCGGGGATCATTAAACGATTTTAAAAACTAAATTAATAACCCAAGTGCAAACCAACATCAAGTAAAAAATTAAATACCAAAATAGTATAGAAATAATCTTATAATAAATCGAGAAGGACGTAAACTTTGGAAGAAAATACTAAGTCAAAAAACAATTAAACCCCCATGGTTGGAATCCCTGCCCAGCCACCCGGGAAACCCGGCCCTGATGGGGGAAAATCCCCTCTTGGGAAAATGGCATACCGGTAATGTGGGATTCTGTGCGGAAAGTCATACTTTGAGTCAGGAGGTCGACAATTGTCCATGGTTTTGACAGTGGAGTGGTTCTTTACTCGGAGGATACGAAACAGGTTATCGTTCTCACTCAGTAAAGAAAACTTGCTCGTCTTTATTCCATGTCAATAGAAATTCCAAGGAACATTGTGTTGTTTGTTGTGGACACTAGAAATTCAAAGGGCAATTGTGTTGTTTTGTGTTGGATTTCACCCCCATTGACCCCTTCGGTGCATGCTTTGTGTTTGGCGCCGACTAGGCGGCGTAGAATAAATGGACGACAGGGGGGTTGTTAGCTTCTTTAAATGCTAACAGGTAACTGAAAGTGTATCAGGCCTGGTTTTAGCTGCGCCAAGGCATTGTTATTTTCCAATTTACCCAAAATCGCTTGTGTACTTTAGCTCATTTACTAGAATAGGCATATTTTCATTTTAATATTTGATTAAAATAGTTAACGTTTTTCATCCCTGAGAAATAATGAGAAAGCCCATATATAGGGATGCGGCCCGATGAATGTGAAAAGCTTTGTTATCGATGACGATTTGTAATTGAACTTGACCCAAAGACGTCAGTGTCAAACATTGCTAAAGTAAGTAAAGGGCGTCGGAAAGGCACTAGGAACTTGTGTTGAGGGTAGTAGGTACGTAAAATACAACTTTTGTTTTTAGCACTGGAAATACTGTGTGAAACGTTTTGGTTTCTCGCAAAATGTTCAGTGCGAACTTTAGTTGAATTGGGTTCGCGGCGAATTTCCGCCACTGCAGTTAACATAACTCAAATCTGATTCTCAAGTAAAAGTAAAACAACTTCTTTTGTGTCATCTCTATATCGTAGGGTGCCTCATCCAGGAAATTTGTTTACGCTAAAATCTACTCAAGTCAAACTTGTGTTTGACCTCAGTCCATGGTAAGCCCTTGGTAGATGGTAAACCGGATCACAATTTCATTTTCGCCCAAAGAACCCACTAGAACCGGGTTAATAGGCGCACACATAAACCAATAGCCGTCAGTAAGAAAGGACGACAAGCACGGCATCAATGATGTCCAAAACTTGCCAAAGATACAAAAGTTAACCTAAACTGCCTCCCATCACTAAAAATTCCAAAAAATAAAACCTAGGCCGAAAGGCCCATTACCTCTTAAAACAAATTGCCAAATTTTCGGGGGGAAAGGGGGAAAACGGACATAAAACGGCCCCCCCGATGTTTCGCAAATGGGCCCATTTCCTGATAGGCGCCCACTTTTGAATTTTGCATTTTCCTTCCTAGCATGTTCAAAATATGGGATCAGATTCATATTGTGGGTTTTTGACTTCAAGGTCACCTAGAGGTCACAAAAGGTGGTTAAAATGAGGTCCAAAATATTTTAAAAGATGCAAGGAATAGGTCTTTAAATAGCCACCAAATGTATGACAGAGGTTTTTAGAGAATTAATTTGGAAAAAACAAATGGACTATGGAACCACCTAAAGGGTCAAGTCAAGGTCACCTATCCTAGAGGTCACAAAAGTTCAATCAAATGAGGGTCAAAACATTAAAAGATGCAGACTAGGTTAAAATAGCCACAATATGCAAGAAAGAGATAATTAACTTTGAAAATAATGTTGTACTGTATTATAAGGGTGTTTAACTGAATACTAAAGGGTGTTGTAAAATAAAAGGGTGTTTTTAATTTAAGATTAGGCCTATTGTCCGCAAATGATACCATTTGGAAATTAACCCTCGCTCTAAATACCACCCCCTGTGATTTAGTTACTGAACACCCGATTTCCTGTAAATGTGGTAACAAAGGATAGCTTAAGAGTTTCTTTTTTTCCATCATTGGTACCAAAAATAATCAAGGTTTATATAATCTCAAATCGTGGCACGTAGGCCAAATTAATACAGACTTACAACTTAATAAGTACTAGACAGAAACAATTGCAAAATTGAGGCAGGCAGCTTAAAACAGCGACATTATTGCAACATTCAAACACTACTAAAGGAAACATACACCGCATTTGAAGTGCAACGATTCATGAGTTATTTGCACATTTCAAATGAAACGTGGAGAAAGTAGCATCAGTTGTATCAATTATCTGTTAATAAAATTAAATCCAATGGACGAGTTCCCGAATTAAAGCCAGCAAGTGGTCCCACTAAGATTCGAACCGAGGACCCTTTGCTCAAGAGGTAGCTCTAATCACTAGACCACGCCACTTTAGGTTTAATACCGATGTTGACCCTTTTGGTACGTACAAAATTTACCTAAAAGAGGGAGAGTTAAAGATAACCCCAGGCGTGTATATAAATTGACGATTTTTTTTTAATCGAGGAGGTAAAAAGGGAAACAGGTAAACAAAAAAAAACCGCAAAACAGCAGAGGGAGAGAGAGAGAGAGAGAGAGAGAGCCGGAGAGAGAGAGGAGAGAGAGGTGGGAGAGAATGATTTTAGGCGTACACGGACATTGCCTTTGATCAAATCAAAAGGAAAAAAAGAAAAAAAAAATACAGAATAAACCCGCAAAACTGTGCGTAAAAAAGAATTTCTACATGGTAACGGTTATTAAATTTAGGCAATATACAGCATGGCAACATGCAGATTGCTGGTCAGAATCAGAGTGAATATCTGAAGTGTGCAGGTGCAAGGCAAGGCAGCAGAGTAATAAATCGTGTACCATTAGTAAGCAGATAGTGGTAACAATTGTGCATTTGTTATAAAAAGCATCAAATTGGCAGAGAGTTTAGAGAATTAAATTTGGAAAAAACAAATGGATATGGAACCACCTGTACAGGTCAAGTGCAATGTCACCTAGAGGTCACAAAAAGGCAAATGAGTTCAAAATATTTTAAAAGATTGAAGAATAGTCTTAAAATATGCCACACACATGGATGAAAGAGGTAGAGAATTAAATTTGGAAAAAAATTGGCTCTGGACCCACCTAAATGGTTCAAGTTCAAGGTCACCTAGAGGTCCCAAAAGGTCAAATGAGGTCAAATACATTAAAAGATGAGAATAGGTCTTACAAATAGCCACAAGATGCATTGAAAGAGACAATTTAAATTTGAAAAATAAGTTTTACTGTATATTTTGTTTTTTTAAACCAAAAGGGTGTTTAATGAATATAAGGGTTTTATACATAGGTTTAAGCTTAGGATATTGTACGCAAATGATACAATTTGGAAATTAAACCATCGTCTACCCTACCACCCCCCTGTGATTTCGTTACTGAACACCCGATTCCTGTAAATTTGGTAACCAATGGATAGCCTTAGAGTTTCTTCTTTCCATTGGTACCAAAATAAGTACTAACAGCCCATTATGGACGTCACCATGACGTATATGTTGAGAAAAAGTACGAAAAAATATGAATATCGGGTGGGAAAATAGATATTCGCAATTTTAGCGACACTCCCCACAACACACCTTATTATAGCTCTAAAATGCTTGTTCATTATATAAAACTAGTCATTTCCCATCAAGTAGAGTCAAAAACGCCTAATGAAAATATGATTTTCCTAACCTTAATGACTAAAAATTAAATTTTTCAATGTGTGTTGCTTGTGTGTCTATGGAAATTGGCCAGTTTTGCTGAAAGGCGAACTTTATGACGATATTGTTGACGAATGCTTGTTAGCCATGTTGGTACTCAATTTGGTCTCAATGGAAAGAGGGAGGACCAGTGCTATCTATTGTTGTCAAAATCAAGTGTCTGTTATGTTTCTGTGGTGTTGTTAGGCATTGGTTGGGGGTATTCTCTTCCAAGGGGGAGGGGCGGTGCACCCCCCACCCACCCCCCCCAATCCTCACTTTGGGATCACACTGTATCTTACCTATACCACGGTGGATCTTGTTTTTGGATGAAAAGTAACGGAAAATGTCAATTGACAGTACATTAAATTAATTGGCACCAAAAAAGACGGTTTTTAGCAAGTCGGGAAAAAAACCTGAAAGGGGGGGGGGGGGTGTGTCCTCAGAGAATTACATTTATTAATGGCAAATTTAAGTAAACAACAACATCCTGGTGGGTTTGAGATACAGATCTAGATCTAGGGTCATATCAGTGGTAATGTACTTTTCATTTTTCTACTCGTATTTCCCTTGAATGCTAGGTGAATTCTCTTATATAATCGCTCAATAGGCTCCAGCTGATGATGCGTGTATTTGAATGATAACTCATCAAAAGAACCATGACCCAACAACTCTTTTAGGGTGTAAGCATGAACTCTAAGACCTCTATGTTGACCTTTGACCTGTTAGCCATGTCTCTGCCAAAGATTTTTAATTGATGTCAAAATTAAATCGTCATTGTAAGAAAGAAACAGAACCCAGTGCACCCATTTGATACACGCTTTATTCCGTCAGAGAGTAAAATGTCGATCACGGAATAAAGCGTTATCCAATGGGAGCACTGAGCCAGTGTCGTTGTGTTTCTGCGAATATTAATTAAGTCGGGACCCGCCCTGTGTTTTTCTCTCATTATTTGAGAACATTGTTGGTCTTGATAATTGGCGAATGAGTTATGCAAGTACCAGGCTCTCATATAAGTAGAGACATACACATGATGGCCATAAATCGGAACAAGCACCTTTACGTACAGCAAAAATGTAGTGAAGATAAAATAGTCGCAATAACATAAACATGCAGAAAAAAAATAACCCAGGCTATAGTTCTTACAAAGGTTCCTCCGAATTGAATTTCCTAACAGTTATAGAAATAATTTGCACTATGAACTTAAGTTTGATTTGGGTGGTTCATGAAAAAACCACAAACGTGCATTGTTTTTTTTTTAAAATAGTATTAAAAAAATACTAATTTGGAATATATGCTCCTCTTGTTTATTAAAATTTGACAGGAACCACAAAGGTTGCATAACTCAAACACATTATAAACATTTCAATGGCATGGCCTCTATTTGTGAAATACATTTGGACTTATCAAAAACGATTTCTCATTCAAAGGACAATGAGATTTTCTTAGGATACCAAACTCTGTAAATTTGAACTTTGTTGTAGAATACCAACCGAGGGCATTTTGAAGGTTTAGTGAACAAAGAAAGAAAACCAAAATAAGTTTTGAACTCTGCCTGCTGTCTTGAATTGGCCTCATAACACAAGTATACTTGGTTATCTGTCACGCACGACAGAAAAAATATAAAAGCATATTATTACATGAAGATGGCTTTTAGGGCTTATTCCCTCCATGTTGATGAATATATTGGTAAAATTGTTTAAAAATGGGGGGGGGGCATATTGTGTTGGAAATGTCCTCGTATCTTATTTAACTTAATACTTAAAGTATTAAAGGTGCATTTTTGTGGATTCCACTCTCTAAATGATAAACGGTGAAAAAATTTCAATCCCCAAAAGAGTGAGAAACTTTTGCAAACACTCAAAAATGAGTGTCTGTACTTAAAAGGAGGCGAATTCCACTCAAGAGTGAAAATCATCGAAAGTGGATTTCACTGTTTTCTTGTGCTCCATCGTTTAACTCCTCAAAAGGTTGTCCTTGTTTTTTAACTTCTCAAATGAGTGGCAATCCACGCTTTTTGGAGTAATATTTACTTGTGGAAAAATTCCCTATTTTTAAGTACAAACCCTTGTTTTGGAGTGGTTTACAAAGAGTTTGCTTTTAAGGAGTGAAATTTTCAATACGTTTACATTTTGAGAGCAGCACCTTCCATTTTAGTCACAAAGTAAAGCGTATTAATAAAAATTGAGTTGACCCAGCTTTGTTGGTTGTGTTTTGAGCAATGCATTGTTTCCCCGATCCCATAGGCTATTGGGTTGTATAATTTCGGTCCGATTAGACCGTTGTGGATCACGAAATGCCCTTTATAATAACCAGGAACATTGTAATTGAAGAGACCACGGGGACATAGCTCATGGAGATACATTTTTAAAAGTCTCAAATCACATTTTAATCACAAAACGCCACATTAATATTAATATCTTTTAGACTATGGTGGTAACATTTTAAAGGGGGAAATCAAAGTGCTGTTTGTTTCCATTAGGAGATTAGGGCATGAATACATAGATATGGGTCATGAGAGGGGGTGGGTAAACAGTCAAAAAGGCCAGGAGGATGCCGGGGGTAGAGAAACACCACAGCGGTAACATTTTAAGGAGCAGAACACTCATTGAGTACAAGGCTGGGTCATGCACAAACCATATTAACATAAACAAATAATGTCATATCCCAATTGTATAATTTATGTTATTGCACAGATAAAACTTAAAAACATGTAAAGTCTCAAACTTTAATGAAAATTGCGGGTGTAGTTAAACTCAAGGGTCATCATAAGTGGAGGAAATGATCATTTGCATTATAACTTGTAATATACTCCATTACATTTCTTTGCTCAATGATTGTAGTCTTAAAACACTGTGCATCTAGTAGGGAATTTATTTGCAATGAAAAACAAAAGAAATTGTTTCTTACCAGGATGAAAGTCTTAAAAAGGACAGAAAGGAAGTAATGATAGTTTTCATTCACCTTAGTAAGTGTACAGGAATCAAGGAAAAAAAAATGAAACAATCTACACCTGTTAAACATAAGTAGAACATTTATCTATTGGCCACTAAATGTGAAAATGGGATTTTTTTTGTTAAAGGGTATATTTTTAATTTAATTATCATGTCAGTATTAATAATATACAACAATATATCAACTCAGGGAACCAAATTAGGGTATTAAAGTGCATAAAAATGATGTATTTATCAACAAAAAGGCAAATGACCTCAGATGACCCCAAATGACCTTGTTGACCTTGAAGATGATTGACGGTGACGTGGTTCCATATCTTAAAATAATCAGTATTTAATTTTAAACATTTATGCCAAGTTTCATGCTTTTATAAAGAAGTGCACAATCCTTACAATATATGTCACTATCTGCTTAACTATATAGCGTTTTGCAAGCTATCGTTTTTAATTTTCAAAATGTATATAAAATAAATGTCACAGTTAATAAATTTTAGTATTGTAGGTGTTTTAAACGCTTTTCAAGGTACAAATAGGCACACAGATGCCGCTCACGTTAAAATGGTATGTCGGATTCAAATGAAATTTTGGATTTTAAAGGCTGACAGAGATTTCCCGATGATGGCGCAGTCAATTTTTAAACAAATCGTGTTTTTTATGCGTTATTATACAAAATGCTTGTACTAACCACTGTGTGAAATAACTAAGCTCAAATCGAGGTCCTCCATATACTTTGTTATAAAATTAAGTATCCGGAATTTGGCAATGTTATACTGATGTTTACTGCATGAAAACCGATTCATCTCTAACTTTGGAATAAAGCATTTTAGGTGACTATCTTTAGTTCTAGATGACTATTTTTAATTACTATACACACATAAAATATATTTCGAAATCTCTGAGTCAGCCTTTAAAGAGACACAGGGTCATTCACTATGAGTTCAGTAGCTTTCATTCACTAATGTATTTATAAAATACACCCCTTGGTTTTGGGTATGATATATGATACCCAGATCACACAAGGTCAGTTATCAATGTATGTACAAGACTACAAGTACAACCCAGTGAACTGTGTCCTTGGTGGATGCGCATATTGTAACTCATAGTGATTTACAACAAACTATGGCATTTCTTCAATGTGCTCTCGATGGTTTTTTTTTTTTTTTT
Organism: Ophioderma brevispina; assembly: GCA_023653785.1. Taxonomy (NCBI): domain Eukaryota; kingdom Metazoa; phylum Echinodermata; class Ophiuroidea; order Amphilepidida; family Ophiodermatidae; genus Ophioderma; species Ophioderma brevispina. The sequence goes on from JAMKCH010000071.1 coordinate 36,489, forward strand.
TTTGAACCTTGGGACAAAGACCTTGAAATAGACGAAAACAAGATGATATTTTGTATTAGTGTTCAGCAGCTGTTTTCTTCTTTCTTTGCAATTGAAAGAAACAATTTGGTGCTGGGCACCAATGTAAGCCCCGCGCAATGGGCAGAATTATTTTTAAACATCCGAAAATAGCCAGAATTGGAGAGATATATAAACATTTTCCAAACAAAAAATTCCAGTGTATGTGACTTTTATTGAAAACTGATGGAATAAATAGTGGTTATCTGCTCAAGTTCACTATACTCTTGTTCAGGTTTAACTGTATAGCTAAATAGTCGACTTGACCCCGGCCGACCATCGTAATTGATGTCAGCTGTCAAGACATTGTCAAATATTTCTGATATGCAATGATATAACCATGCACGGCGGGCCACTTCGCCCAACTGCCCTGAAATTTGACCCCACTTAACACGTGGAAATATAACCTTGGATACAGATCTCAATATAAATATGTATCAAAACACTGAAAATCCATCAATCTCCCACTGTAATCATCATTTTACCTTACACAAAAACCTATTTTGTGTCTGCATAAATATTATATGCATGTTCCTTCAGCAACATCACGCATTTTAGGCACTGTTCATCATTTTCAATTGGTCATGAAAAAAAAATTGTTATGACTCAAGGGCTCTTCAAGACTTCATACATCCAAAACTCCATGTCTGCAGGTGATTCCACATCTATAGCCCCGCTCTCCCGCACGGTGCAATAACGCGAAAGTACAAAGACACTTTTAAGCAGTATGTCTGAGCGGACCATATAAAATAAACTGAATGTGAATTTTATAAAACAATGTGTTAGGCCCACTTCCCAATCCAATAATATCCAGATAGTCTATGAATAGGCAATTCTATTGTGTTGTCGTTGTCAGGGTTGTCCCTGTTTGCTATTTGACAATTAATTTAGGCTGCTTTTGCGGGTTTTTCTTACACTTTTTTATTGCGATTTGAAGGTTGTCAGTGTGAGGAGATTTAATTGTTTTCATCACATGAAACCCATAGCTTTGAACATTTTCATGAGTATTCATAATTGAAGTGCGTACTTTGTTTGTGGGCTTTGATGTGTGAATTAAGGATCCCTATTTCAATATAGAATTATAAATAGTTTCGAAAAAGATGGTCGGATAAGAACCAATGTGGCGCACCCCCGGGAAATACATAATTCTTCCGAAATAATTTTTCTAAAATTATAGAAATCAATTCTACGTGTGTTCTAACGTCTAGTATCTAGTATGTGCACATTTTCTAGAAAATGAATAAAATATCATCTCAATTTTTGCCCTAAATAACAGTGATCAACGGATGTATATACATTATGATTGATTGACTCCAGCAAATAATGGGCTATTGATAAGTAAATCCGCTCGGTATGCGGAGGACCAAACACTTCAGATTCCTTTTTCATCTGGAACTGCAAAGCCATTGTTATTATCCATGCAGCTGAAAAGATTTCAGGTGTTATACCACCACCCCGATTTTTCATGATGTGGAACACAAATTACCTGTCCGCTTTCACGAATAAGTAAAGTTATAGGTCCTACTGTGTGTTCAATTAAAGGCTGACTCAGAAATTTCCCGAGGAGGGCGCCCTCAATTTTCAAACAATTCGTGTATTTTGCATGTTTATAATGTTTGCCCATATTAATGTGTGAAGCTCAAATCGAAGTCCTTCATGTAGAAAATCACATCTTTGTTATAAAATTCCGGATTCGGAATTGTGTTATACACAGTATCCATGGCACTGTTATATTACACATAAATGTTTACTGCATCAAAACGGAAAATCCGATTCATCTCAAACTTTGGAATTGAGCATTTTAGGTGACTATCTTAGTTCTAGTTGACTATTTTGAATTAATACATCAAAAAGTAATATTTCAAAATCTCTGAGTCAGCCTTTCACCCTATATTTCATCATTATTCGAAAGGGATAAAAAGGGAAAAGGGTAAAGTTGTTTGGCAAACAGTGACCTACTTGTGCAGAACCAAACCCGTTACTTGCCGCGTAACCCCATTTCTACTCAATTTACCGCGTTATTATCAGAAATCGAAAAATCATTCACTTATATGAAATGCAGGTAAACCGGTGCTGAACAAACTTTTAATTGAATAGAGAATAGGTCCTACATTAACATGATTTAAGTTATGGGTCTTGGTTCTGCATCAAGGTGTTAGAAAATGATGAAATATACGGTCAAAGTTATTGAACTCACAGAAGAAGCTCGAATTTTATTGTATTCGTGAGCGAGGCAGTAGCTCAATCGAAATCGGGAGGTAATAACACTTGAAAGGTTTCAACGTCATGGACAAGAACAATGGCTCTGCAGTTCCAGAGAATATGAAGTCTGTTGTCACAGCATAATAGTTTTTTTTATTATACAGAGTGTATATGAAAATTAAATTATAGTTCGTATAATTAACCTTGCCGATAATTACCAAGATATAGATGAGAGAGATTATAATTTAACCATATTATAAAAGTAATTTCCCTATATAAAAATGTTTTATGTTTTTACGTGCTTTTAACTACGGCTGAAATACAGATATAGAAAGAAAAATAAGAACTAATATGGAAATTTAATTACAGTTCATATGATTAACCTTGCCGATAATTACCAAGATATAGATGAGAGAGATTGTAATTTAACCGTATTATAAAAGTATTTCCCTAGATATTTTATGTTTTTACGTGCCTTTAAGTACGGCTGAAATACAGATATTGAAAAAAAAGAACTAAACTTAATAATTATCGCCATGTTTGGAGCGTATGGATGTATGTCATTCGGTTTGAGGGCGAATTGTACATTTTGAAACAATGTATAATGTTTGATGGAAATAAAATGATTATTATGTGATGATAATGTTCCTAGCAGGACAATACTTCCTAGCGGACTATAATTCCCTTTAACACCAGTGAAAGTAGCCATTGTCCCCCTAGTATAGTCCTGTATGTCACGAGTAAAATGTATGAATGAATGGTATAAACATGCATGGCACATGCTGGACGTCAACCGCCTTCGTGTTCTGGCGGTAAGGTCTATGACTTACAACCTAAATGATCCAGGTGTTAGCCCAAGTGGTGTAAGAGATTGTTTTGCGGAATATTATTTGACATAATTATCAAAAACGAAAACATGTAAAGGTGTGGTAAAAATAAGATAAGATTGTACCATCATGGCGAAGGCGTGAACCAATACAAAAGAAGGAATTAAATGGTCCGGAGGAGGGGTTCTTTTACTTAACACCCAAACTTTTTTCCTTCATTTAAAACACGCATAGATAATCGCAATAACAAGAAGATGGAGGGGGTACATCTGGAAGCAAAAGCCTGAAAAATGTTGCGCCCCCTTTAACATAAACAACATCTAAAAATTAAAAACAATATTGCAGACGAGACATAACAAGCAAGCAAGCAAAAATATTCAATAGAGTATGTACAATAAAATGAAAACATATCTGTGACATCGTTACAGTAGTGGTTACAATAAACGGCCTAAAGTAAGTAAATTTCTTTGTTACACGTATCAAAAATATTCAACATATATTTTTTAAACAAATGTTTTGACGATGATAAGTATGAGCTGTTAGAAGTAACTTAATTTAAAGTGACAGGAGGAGATTTTGTTAGGATATGAATTTCTCTCAAATTTCACTGGATCGGTTGTAGACCACCTACCGAGAACGTTTGGAAGGTTTATTGGACAAACAGGTGCAAAAGAAAACCGCAAACTTTGTTTTTAACTTGCCTGCTATCGTAATCGTTCCCCATGGAAAACCATGCATTGACTTTCTGTCGTGCACGACAGAAACTACTAAATCATCATCATCTTATTACATAAAGACGGCGTATTCGGCTTATTCACTTCAGGGGTGATCTAATACATTGGTAAGCATTCCAAATATGTAAAAAACCTAGGTTCGAGAAAAATTGAGGGCGCTTCTTTCTGGAAATCTCCTCATGTCTCTTTAAACACGTTTTGTTTGTATTACCCCAGTGAACCAAGCCGTAGTTCAAATGTGGCAAGGCCAAGAAAAAAAACAAGTTTGTCTCAGAAGACCGCGCTCATTTTGTTAAAAATTGGTCTTTCACCGCATAATTTTGGAAAAAATGGAATGGAAAAAATTAAAAAAGTGGGTCAAAACAAATGCAATAAAAGAAATCCCACATTTAAAAAAAAAAAAAATTTTTCTAAAAAAAAAAACAAAGCGCCTTTCGCATTGCCATTATCACATTTCTTCTGAGACAAACTTGTTTTTTTTTTGCCTAATATAGAGCAATACAATTGATACAGTGTTTGCTAAGGGAGGAAACGTGTGGCCTTATTTAAAACACCAATATTTTTTACACACTTTGTACATGCATTATTTATTTGGTTTTTCCACGTGACGTTTTCATCTATTGTGACACCTATTAAAATCTCGCCTCACTACACGAGTAGTTGAGGTATTCGACGAACGTCGAAAACAAAAATCGCAGGATTCGACGTGCTGAATCAAGAAATCATAAGGTAAATTGTTGCATTTTCTTTTCGGAAATATAACAGTGTAAACTTGTCAACTTTTGTATGGATATCGATCAGACTATTAATTATGACTCGCGTAGAAATAAGACATTCAGTTTACTTTTTATAATCGTGAAAACTATGATTTTCAGGCTAATAATAAGTCCACTGAATATGGAAGGCTAGTACGCTGGACTAGTAATAAACTAAGTCGTAATTGGTTAATATCCACGTAAAACTAACCCTACCCAAATAGTTTCATAAAATAGTATCAAAAATAAAATATATATTATATATATTATATAATGGAAATTTAATTTAATATAAATGATATGTGGTCATGTTTTTTAAGGTGGGACCCATTTGTGTCACATCTACCAATTTTGCCAAATTCAACCTCTCTATAAAAATAACACTGCAACTTAAATGTATTTATCAGAAGCATATGAAAGTATATATTTTCTGAAAGCTTATAAAGTGGGGCATTCAACTACGCATGATTGGAATGATTATACAGGGTGTCACATAAATTATACAGGGTGAAACAACAGACAAAGTAGTTTTAAACTCTATTTTTGTTTTCTTTCATATTCTTATGCAGGATATTGAAATAAAAATGGAAATGTATTTTTCTGATGTGGAAAGAACTTTAGACCTTTCAAGCAATTATTATTTATCTGAATCATCTCGGGCCAAATTCATTTTACAGGGTGTTCAAAAATTTGTTCTAATCGGGGTATAAAAAAGCAATTTTGTGTCAAATATTTTATTATTTACCTACAATGTTGATTTTACTGTTGGGGTATATGTTTTTGAGGTCAAATGATCCATTTTTACAGGTTATGAACAATTTTCACCTTCCGTTTTCATGAAAATGACAGTTTTACCAAATTCCAGGTGAGGGCGCTATTCATGTCAAAGTCCGTCATCCTTGTACATATATTATGTTTCCTAGGTACAGGATTAAACACCTATAAACTTTTTCTGAAAATTTCAAGGCTCAGCTCTTTTTTATTTGACCGTTGCACCATTATCATCAATTTAAAGAGTGTAATGTATGAAATGTATAGGGAGGAAAGTGCGCTGACCTATGTTCCAATTCAATCAATTTATTGAATTCATTTAATCTTGAATTGGCAAATTGGTCTGAAACTTTAATAAGGATTTTACCATTTTATGCAAAAATAATTCAAAATTTATGTTAATCTGCAAGTGGTTCCTATTGAAAATGTACAGACCGCAACCGCATCCACCCCTGGCTAATTAAGTTTAATGAATTGTGTGTGCTAATTGGCTGATGTTTTTGGATTGTATCACCAATAATTTTGAAGACTAATAAATTATTTATAAAATGAGCCCCAAATCATTACATTTTGTTGGAGTTTTGCAAAGGTATGACAAGAAAATGGATCACGAAACCATAAATATGTGACAAATCCACCATTTTTGGGTGCCCACATTGAAAAACACGACCACGTGTTTATATTATATCGTGGTTACTTGCATTCATTATAAAGAAAAAAACAACACAGGACGTAATCTGGCCATATCATTGTGGTACTGTATTTACCTTTACCCCCGAAGCATACAATGTGATAAAGGTAGTTTTATTGTCCATGTAGGTGATAGACCAACTCTCATGGAGACAAACATTGATAAAGCTAAAGCAATTTTAAAAAAATCACGTAAAATCGCTTTGGAAAAGTTTCGTTGCAACTGATGCCAAATTCAGCATGCACAAGTCACAAGCTAGCAGATAACAGGTACACGCCGTGTACTTCATGCCTACAAAATAAAATAATAAAAACACCCAATAAACATACATTTGTAAATTGGTAATATAATCAGTAAGATTTCCTTTTAGAAGTTATTTAAGTGATATATTAAATATAAAACAAAGCAATGGTTAAAAGTGAAAAACATTCGCCAGACCGACCTTTACTCAACAGCACGTTGGTGATTAAGTTTTAATCTCGTACATGAAACGGTAGGCTCTACATCATACGAACAACACACTGTTGAGTACGATATTCAATCTATAATAGCGTTACATGAGTGCAGTGGAGACTTTTGTATCAAAATTGAAGCTATTTGTATTGAATTTGGATTTCCTATTGGAGAACCTCCGGGAAAACTTTGAAGTTGATTCAAAATCAGAAGAAAACTGTAAAAAACAATCGGTTATGATAGGCTGTTTTAACAAAATGAAATTTTGGGATTTCATCATCTTTAAAACCCAGGGTCCAAAATCATAACGCGGCGGGAAACTCGAGTTAAGGGGGCCTTCTAGTATGACGAGAGTACAGGGTATCGAATACAGTAAACGAATGTTCAATGACAAAGTGATAGGAAACCAATAAAGATTTTATAATCAAGCATTTTGTGTTCTAAGAAAAGGGTCAGAAAGCATCTTTCCCACAACACCACTGATCATCCCAATCGTAAAATTTTAGTCTTTAAAATTATGATTCTTCCAAGAAATCTGTGTAGCGCTACCAGGGAGCGCTACCTCAAAGTGGCTCAAAGTACCTTCGGAAACTAAGAACTACCCAAAGTCTACAGGGGTCCCCCCAAACTCGTGCGTAAAACCTGTAAATCTTATGTCATACATAACAGACCTTTTCATACAGTTACACAGTGCTTGGACAACTTGGTCCACGCAGGCATGACATAGAATGCACGTATAGTAGATTTACGACTGAGTTCTGGACGGCCCCAAGTTGTGGTCAGAAAACCCTTTACATCGGACCCCAGACTTAAACCATGGATCATCTGCGTTCTTCTCTTGAAGGATAATCAGTCAACTCCAAGGGTTTGGCTGTTAGGTAATTTTATCTTCTAGACAATTAATAGTGATAGGCAATTTTTTTATCCTCGGTGGGGTGCTTACACTGTTAACAAATGATTCTTAAAATAACGACGTTTGACTGTCAGCGGGACTAAAAATGTTGCAAATAACTGTAAAAAGGGGGACTTGAAAACGATGCAAATGACTGAAAAAGCGTGATTTAACTGTGTGAGTCCCAGGCTGCCAGTCAAACGGCGTTCCGTTATTTTAATGAACATTTTTAAACAGTGATGCATGCAAGGGAAGATAAAGCTATGCCTTCCAAATTTATGAATTTCAACCTTCACTTATCGAACATCCTTATCGTTACCCCCCCCCAATGCATATTGCGTTTGGTGTTTACTATACACCCCAAAGCGGCACAGCGTGTGAAAACCGATGTGTTTATATAAGAAACAAGCTCTTTTTTTAAAGGTGTAATTCGTGATTCCAGCACCAAATGTTTTATTCATGGTTCAATAGATATCTTGAGAAAAGCTTAATCACGAAATTGAGTGATCCCCGATCTTGAGGTTTTGTGGTTAATGAGTAATTGCTGTTTCCCACCGGTTCCCATAGGCCACGGTGCTGTAATTTCAAAATTGCAAAAGTGTGGAATACTGACAGATACGACCGACTTTGACCGTAAGATAGCACCCGCAACAAAACTTTAACCGGACACTCAACACTATTTATAAAGGGAGTCTAGGTTAAAAGATTTCACTTATCAGGATTTGACAAATTCAGATAAACCAAAAAAAAAATCATCAAAAATCAGATTTTTGCCATGTCTGGAACTAGTGTTGGTATTCTAACATACCCGCAAGTGATACGACCAAACGCAGCCTAATAAAGACAAAATCGGTTATTTTAGTTATAATTGTCCGAACGGACACTTTCTACAACACGTAATTGAATGGAAATTCGTATCTTTGAACACTGCCGTTTTCTTCCTTTTCTGTTAATTCTTCATTTGGAAAAATTAACTTATGAGAATTCTACAGACTTATCCTTTACTTTTAAACTATTCCTGCGAATTTCAAATATTTTCACTCTGTCGGATAAATCACTGATAGTGTCTTTAAATTTGTCGCCGGGCAAAACTACTCCATTGCGATGCACACGCCAAAGAATCCTCAAACCACCAACAAAGCGAGGCTCCATGTGCTAATTGCGACTTATCCCAACCAATTACTGCACGGGGTCATGCATGTAAAATCAAGGGAAACCCGGAAAAGAGCAATGCGCTGTGACAAGAGGTTCCGATAGCCCATATGAAAAACACGGATAATCGGAACTAGCAAAACGGTATAATGGAACGACCAGGATGGTTTTTTTTTTTTTTGAAATTGTTTAAAGACGTGTAGTTGCCGTGTGCATATTAGCAGCGTCAATAGGACTAAAGTGATGTCAGAACTAAACCACTGTCATTTTCGCTAATATGGACTTTTGATATACACGTGGATTACTAAGTTTAACGGTTCAGATGAGAATCTCAACTTTTTTTAGGTAAGTCGGGGGGACGAGGCTCTGGGTCACCAAATGCCCATTTAAGATAAAACCTGCTCGTCGCAAAATGTATCTGCCATTTCTGTAGATATTTCATCCTTTTGACTGTTTTGGCCCTTCAGAATGAAACCACCGAGAACACCTGGAATCACTTTAAATGCTTATGTCATATTTAACATTCCATCTAACATACATATTCCATCGACAACTTCTTCGACGTCCAGGCGGAAACAGAAGTTTAATAGGGCTCGTAAATCCCACTAGCCATGCTCCCACTGGGCTGATTTTAAGAATGCCGTAGAAAAGTTGATCGCCTAATCCGAATGCCCACAGATGTTATGTCACTGATGTAGTAACACCAAGACATTTTGGAGTTTAGTTAAAGCCAACAGCCCGGCGGAAGAGAAGGATATTTTACCAAATGAGAAAGCAGAAGTCATCACTAAAGAAAACCTTGAAGAAATGTCCAACCTCGGTAAGAGCTCCTACCCTACTATGCCGAGAATTATAGTCTCTGTTAGTGGTGTTTACAAACTCCTTCATTTCCATATTTCAGTTGAAATTTTGAAAAATTGTGCTGAAGCCTGTGCCCCAGTTCTGACCAAGCTATGGTGATTTACCGGGCAGCTGGCTCAAAGACTTCAAGAAGGTTGACCACATTACCGCTTTAAATCACCGCCCTGTCGCCCTCACGTCGATTCCAAGCAAGCTTTTAGAACATATTATATTCTCCCAATTGCAAGTTATGAGTCACATTGATGCCAACAATATCTTAAGAGACACATAACACGGATTTAGGTCTTGTGAGTTACCCTCACCGTCAAACCTTGATAAAATTGCCTTGGAACTTGAAAGTCGGAGCCAGATGGATATGATAACAATGGATTTCAACAAGGCATTTGATGTGGTTCCGCATCAGCGGCTTCTCTCAAAATGTCACCATATTGGCTTGAGGGGCCACTTCATACCTGGTTATCTAGCTTCGTGATAAAGCGCTGCCAACAGGTGGTCGGCGATGTCTGTTTTTCCAGGGAATCCAAAGTGACATCCGGTATTCCCCATGAGATTATAGTCGGTCCGTTGTTTCGTTTATTACAAGTCAAGTTTCATCACATTTAAGATTATTTGCTGATGACCTGCATTTTATATAGAGAAGTTTCCAACTTGACCAAGCCAGCTCTCAACTTCAAGAGGACACGAGAAGCTTTCTCTAAATACCACACTGTGCATGTCTCCAACAAGCGTAAACCAATCCGGACCATTTATAACCTTGGGGACTCTCCACTCTCTACTGTTGACCACCATGAATATCTAGGATATTAATTATCCAACAAATTTCACTGGGAATATCATATAAGAAATATCACCAGTAAAGCTAGAATCTTTCTTGGTCTCCTCCAGCGTCATTTCCAGAGTATCAATCACAAAGTAGGAAAACTGCTTATTACACTAGGGGCGAATGATTGTGGGACGCTTTCTCTTGGTGGCACAATAATAATAATGAGGCAACAGCGCAGTGAGCGACTTTCGGGCCGGAGTCTGGTGCTTTACAAATGCCATATATTATAATTTAGTAGTAGTAGTAAGACCCCGGGTTAAATATTGCAGTACGACATGGAAAAACCTGGAAAGACGGCACTCGAAAAGATCTAGGGGGGGGGGGGGGTTCGAATGATTTCAAACGCAAATCAAGCGTCTCTCAAATACTGCGTTACCTCAATTGAAAATCCCTTGAAGAGCTCCGAGCAATATCTAGAGTAACTTTACTACTCACAAAATAACACCCAGCAAAAACATCACCATCACAAACACCAATATCCTTCTTCCACAAGCAAACCGTGTCTCTAGATCAACCAGACTCAAATTGCTTTTTGCATATTCGGACCTCAATTAACAGCTACAAGCACTCTTTCATTCCCAGAACCATCCCTGAATGGAATCATCTACTTGCAATCATCGAAAGAACCTTCCGGAAATGCCTTGAAGACCAGCCCAGACGGATGACTTCAATGTCATGGCAATCATAAATCAGGACCATTATCATAAATGGGGGGGGGGGGGGGCAGCCATCCACAGCAACAGTGATTTCAAATTCGCATCAACATCGCTCTAACGCATATCGGCGGTTTACCGCCAGACTTGACTAAAGGCTACAGCTGGTCAGGAATATTTAAATCTAAATAACCGTTATTTTTTTTTTTTAATGGAAATAACATTGGTGTTTGCAGCGGGGTAATCCACCACCCGGCGGCGGATTCTGATATCAATAATTATTCCATATTATCATGATAGTACTAAGATTTATTTTTAAACGAGATGTCAAGAGGTCATTTTGGAATGTCCTGGGACGAGACGCCCGTAAGACATCCATAAATTACCGTTTGGCAAACAGGGGGGGACGCCCCGACCGATGTTCGAATACATAGAGTGGGAGATTTGGAGGTTGCCAGGCTCCGTGGAGCTCTATGGAAAAAAGTCCCTAAATCGGCATTAATATGCCTGATTGCCTCCTCCAAAACCGCTTGATGAATTCATTCATTTTTACATACGGCCAAGAAGAATCATTAAAGCAATTTTGTCTTCGCGAACCTTAGTAGAAGGAAATTGGAGAAAAATGAATTTAAAAAATTCGATTTTTCGCGCCATTTCAAAAATACCTTTAGGACGTGAGGAACGTTTTATTCAAAGTTAGTCTCATTCTCACGTATATGGGGTCCTACACGATATTGACTCCACGAGGTCCGAGCCCGAACGTATAAAACGCACACAAGATACGCGCTCATGCAACACAAAGTATATACCCGACCGTTATTGGGACAGGATCTGCTCTAGTCGCACCACATTTTGCTCAAATTCCCTTTCCATGACTTATTTGTCATAGTTAGTTGATCGCATTTTCGTGAAGTTAACACACAAGATTCGTTTTATGGGTGTGGGCTTTTTGCAGTTAGCCGTTTTTGCACAGTATAACGAAAAAAAAAAAAAAATGACCCGTATCATGAGTCGTTAACACCATAGATCTGTTATCCTGTTTACTGGCATTTATATAGAGTGCTTAATTTCCGAGGGATGCCAAATAAATACCTACCCTTCCCCCTGCGTTTGGAAATCCCAAATGCCCAAATCGAGTGGTCTCGTGTCCTCCCCTCCCCCCTTGTCCCAGCAGCACAACCGATGATGTATGTATGATCTTAGCGCAGTACTAAACAACAGGGAACCATTAGTATTCAATTCATGGGGTCCTCAAAACCATAAGCATTGGGGTGCTATAACAATTTTCATGGGGTGGTAAACACCCACATCCCTTGGTAAAACTCATCAGGCAACGAAGGCTTGGCGGGGATTAAGTGTCTTGTTTTTGAGCCAATCGTATGCACGCATGACATGTTAACGAGGATGCCATAACAGTGACTTTCTAGAGTTCGCCCACACCTCCACGTAAAATGAATGTTCAACCTCAGGCCTAAAGGGGCATCATACTAGAAAAACTTCCTAGGGTGGGGAAAAATCACAAGCTTATATATTATAGAGATTTCTAGAAATGTCTCTGCGAATGTAAACACATTGCATTTTCTCAAAAGCATTAGGGGATTCCCATTTCAGCTAGGTATCTTTTCCCAAAAGTTACATAAGGAAATAAAATAAATTTTGAAAGTACAAAATAAGGATATGATAAACAAAAGGAAGAAGAGATACGTTTAGGTGGGAAATGGGGTCCCTCCAGTAACCACAATTGAGATATGCATTAGGGTAGTAGAGGGTAGAGATATTATTATTACACAACATATGATATATCCCAGCGTAATATTTCTGGGGACACCAAAGTCATCTATATAAAAAGAATATAAAAAAGAAAAAGCTTTTTCAAATATTTTCAATATTAATATGGTTATGATGTCTCGTGGACGTTAAAGGTCAGAAATACATTCAACACAAATAAATAAAGGCATTATGCACAAGTGATCGAATTTTATATAATGAAACAGATTTAATTGATTTTTAATCGGGTTTGGTTCAAGAATTTTTGGTATGTCCAAAACAATATTACAAAGTAAAATTACACACAATCTTTAAGATTGAACTATTGTCACAAGAATGTCCTTTAGTGTCCACAAGAAGCGTTGCAGTTCACCGATGATATGTCATCACAACGAAGACTTCAAAAGACACAGCATGCAAAAGTCACACTTATAGAAATCATGTAAGGTAATATTCTCGTGGGAATCTTTCTAAGTCCTGAGATAATTTTGTCCAGAAGTTCAAGACAACAAGGTTGGAATAAGTCCTCGACGACACTAATATCCCCCTAGTATATCAGTCCCAAGATTATCACCACGATTCTATCTGTTCCACAATTTGGAATCCTATTTTGATTCCCAGCACCTTTTGGCTTCAAAGACGACAGTAGAATAATTACTAGCACCCTTGCTCACGTGGAATTTGAAATATAAAAACCTGGGGCACCAAGTACAGGTCTGCAATTATGGCAGATCAAAACTAGTTATAGCTTCTAGCTACTCTGGTGCTGCCGCAAGCTCTGCCAAGTTCTCTTCTTGTTACCAATTATTTCATAACTAGTATTTCCTATACCTAAAATAGGTATTTACAACATTTATCCTGCATAACCTAACCGGGCACTTGTCAAATCAGATTTCACATAAATTACATCAATATACATTGCATCACCTCACAAGTTTATATAACTTCATGGGAGAATTCCCCAATCTTGGAATCTGTTGTTGATCGCCATGCAATATAAAACAAGTGGACTCTTAAGTTATAATTTTTACATCTTGGGGAATCCATTTCTCCTCTTGTGCAATCTATCTAGTGTAAAACAAACGGGTCTGATATCAACCATAGCAATTGGGGAATCCCATGCTCTATTTTTATCATAAAAAATTACTTTCCCATGAGAAATCTTTTCTCAAACTAAATTGAGAAAACAATTAATACTTTAATCACAAAATGGAAGGTTATTCTAACACTATTCGCTTAAACCTACACCATTTAAGGCTTACCAGAATAATCCTAAAGATCTAAATTTTGATGGTCAATCAGGATTCAACACACACACACACACACAAAATAAAGGTAGTTAGGTGTAAAAATTTAGGGGGGATACATTTTAAAGATTCACTCATCGCTAGGGTTAGTAGTAAACCATGTTGTGTGTGATTTCTGAAAATCAGTTTGTTTTCTATCCAGGAACACCTCTGGAACAAAAACCACTTCTAATGATAGTATGTCAGTATTGAAAATAATTATCAAGAGTTGGTACGTTGATATAAAAGGTTACACGTGAAAACATACAAAAACAATCTAGTACAGATAATGTCTTTATACAGACCACTACTAGAGTACTGATATAGGATACGATTATATATAGAGATAGAGTAGAGAGAGATATAATATATATATATATAGATTATATATATATATACATATTACATTGTCACCGGTAGGCTCATCACCTCTCTGTTTGGCTTTGTGATTGCTACAGTACTTGCAACGTCAACTTGTACATATATCCTCTCTCATCGATCTCCTTGAGCTTCTTCTCTCTCTCTCTCTCTGCGCTCTCTAGATATTATATATAGGCGAAAGAAAATCGATAACAAAGCGGGCGTTGCATACGATCGTAAAAGGAACTTGCTGTGGAATGGGACTCGAACCCACCACCTCCCTCTGATGAGGTTCGAGTCCATCCCATTTCACGCAAGGGCGTCCCATGTCCGCCCTTTTTTACTGATCTTTTACGATTTTAGTATGAAACGCCCGCTTTGTTATCAATTCGTTCGCACCTATCACATTATGTTATTTAATAACAAAAATCACATCAGATTCGTGGTCAACTCACCATTCTTGACGTAGATAGGAGCGAGATAGATAGAGGAGAGAGAGAGAGCAGGAGAGAGAAGATATTATATATTATATATATATATAATATATTATAGATCAATATATATGTTCGATGGGCGGAAAACCCTCATATGTGCATTTGACCTGTAAAGCAAAACATCACATGTAGTAAACGGTTACATGCAAACCTTCAATGTAACATTTTCGAGAGACACCAAAAAAACTATAAATTTGCTGTAATGCTATGCACAAGAACGGTTTTCTTTTTGAATATTGAGGTAATTATTTACCGGAATAACCAAATTATATTTACTTTAAAGCCACTATCATCGATTATTTTTCAAAGTAAAAAAACACCGAGCCCATATTTTTTTCAACCTTTGCACTGTTGTATTGATTATTGTATTAAAGCCCCCTGCAAGTGTCTTAGCGTAACACGTGTATTTGGCAATCGGGGTGACGATTTTTATGCGTGTTTACTAATAAAAGGTCGGGATCCGACTTATTAGGTCTAAACAGTAGTAAGCATCTCCAAGACTGCTTTAAAATGCTTTAGTGTCGTTTTTAGAGATTCACTTACTAGGGAACAAGTTTATGGAACGGGCTTTTACACCTAAATTATATTGTCTGACTGAAAAGTAATTTTTGAATTTATGAGCGTACATAAAATTTATTTTACTGCCCAGAGGTATTTAGAATGTGAGAACGAACACCTGGAACATAATGCCCCTTCAAATATACATCCAGAACCGTCCAGATTATACCGAACGTAGTAATACTTGGGGTTGTGATGCTAGACGCGATAATGCATAGTGCAACGCCCTATTCACTATTGTGCAAATATGGATGGTTAACTATTAAAACGGCAGTTTTTTCAGTATTTTGAGAAAGAAATGGATTTGGAAGCTGAAATTTCAGGAGGACAATGAGAAAAGTACGGCCTTTCATCTGATATCAAAATTGACACTACTTCCGGTTAAATGGGGGGGGGGGGGGGGGGGGGGGTGTCAACCAGTCCTAACTGGTAGCTAGGATTTTATTTACTCGCACCAGGAAAACGAATCATGTAGATACGCCACTCAACATTACGCTCGGTACATAACGTATTGTAAAAAAGTAAATAAAAATGTATGATTTTCGTCGGCCGCGTCATATAGTGACGTATTTGACATTTTGGACTTTTTGGAGAAATTTGGCATGTACGTTTGTTTCGTACTATTTTACATATTCACCAAATTTTTAAAATTTTAAACCACAAAGTGGCTTAATTAGTAAAATATTAATTAACTAATTATGACGTATTTAGAAAACGTTAAATTTTCCGCATCACATAACGACGTATTTGTAGAAAATCTATACTGCGCAGAGGCCCATAGCATCGTATCTGCATTTTGAAGTATTCGCCGCGTCACATAGTGACGTATTTGAGGGACGTATTTTGCAGTTCACAGTAGAATTAGTATTTTGTCGTTTTCACATAGTGACGTATTTTATTTAACATCATTGTTTCGCATATTTAAATAAACTGGAAGCTGATTAGTTAAATATATTTGAAATGTAACTTTCGGCGATTTACCACTAGGTTTTAATTGAAATAAATGTTTTTATTAACAGTATGGGGCTAATTAAAATCGCAAAATCTTCAAAGCCGTTTTTCTCGAAATTCGTATTTTGCAAATACGTCAGTGTCAGTATGTGACGCGGCCGACAATTTGACTTGCCTCAATTTTGATATCATCTAAAACTTCTTCTAATTGTGTTACTTCGAAAACAGTTACAAAATTAAAAAAAATCGAAGAAGAAACAGTTTTTTTCTGTCATTACACATTTGGGTCTTGTAAGAGATGCCAGACCAACAGGTTACTGTGTAGCTAAGGAGTTTCGTGTTATTACGCTCTTTCAATTTATTTTAAAAATTAATGTAATATTCAAAACAACAGAGTATCACTTTATTTACATGTTTATATAGTTTAATTAATCAGCTCTGTGCAGAATTTGAAAACGAAATAGACATACGCCAAAGTTTGATTTGTGCTCATCATAATTAATTGGAAAATGTAAACAGAACAATATAATCAATGTTTTTTTCTTTATTATTTATTATTCCTATTTTCCTTTAATGTAGATAAAAATCCCTAATATCACACTCATTTTGTTGTTGAACATATTTAATGGCGTGTCATGAATACAGAAGTGCATTCAATTTCTCGAAAATTGTTCTGGCACCTAATAAGTATATTATGTTAACTGTATAAAACCCATTCGAATGGATGAACAGATAAACAGATAAACAGATACCCTTTAATAATCTTTTACTAGTGCATCGCCCCCGTGTGTGAACTTTGACCTATGTGTGTCTTTTGACCTTAGATTTGTTCTGTGCTCAGGTCAGCAGTCCTTTTGACCAAATTTTGTGGTCATAGGGCATTTCTACGCAAATTGACCACAAGATGACCTTTGACCTTTGGGTCCCTCTAAAACCACGCAAATAAAGGTCACACTGTCATCCCCTACCTTCATGCAAAATATCAGCTCCATATGTCAAAGCATAACGAAACGCATAGCCGGACAGACAGACAGACAGACAGATTTAATTTATTTAGTAGTATCGATATCTTGTTTGCATCGGGGGGATTGTCATGGCATTTGCACTGAGCAAACACAAGGGTATATACGTCAATATACGCCATGAAGATGAAATACTCTGGCTCAGCAGTTTTTGAAAAACTGACAAATATCTGTTTGTACAACTTTTATTGGTACACCTGTATGCAATCGCGCGCAAAACGTCATTATATTGACAGATTACAAGAACAATAACTCGTTTCTTTGTAATAGTCCAGAGGGTTAAGACCCTTCTGGGGCAAAATCGTGCACTTTGTGATAGAAGTATAACCTTTGGCACACAGTTAATATGGACCATAACTCACCATTTCAAAACGGGACCCCAGCTGGATTCGATCTGTGGCGACCATGGTGGTCATTTTTCAAAATGGCCGCCATTCTTATTTTAAAAGTCTTATATCATTGTTAATAACGCCGATAGGAGCTTTATTTTTGTGTCTATACCTATGTTTTCAAGGTCAAGGAATCCAAATATAACATTATCTTTTTGATATCTGGGTGTCAACCATTTTATTTTCCAATATGGCCGCCAATTTGCACAAAAATCGGCACTTTTCTTATATTTTAGGTTAAAAATTGATATTAGCCTGCTTTTTGTGTCTATGTTTTCAAGACCAACATATCCAAATATAACCAAAATTATAACTAAAATATCTTGTATCCGTCCCTTCCTCTAACAACATGACCGACATTATGAGTTAAAATTGCCCATTGCCTTAAACGGAACACCCTATTATCAACCTTAAGTTGTTTAAGCATGTCATCTATGTCATCTATATTCTTAACAAGAGTCCTGTGATTAGCGAAATTAATTTAAAAGAACTACCCCTGGAAAGTGCTATAGTTCAAATAAAGCTTGGGCCGTGGTGGCATCACCTATTTCCACCTAGGCAACTGAATAAGAATATAATTATGCAGCTGATTGGATCATAAGAAGTACAGTGAAGTCATGGTGACGTCGCCACAGCGTGAACTATTTGAAAGTTGCGCCTTCTGTAGGTTGCTATTTTTAATTAATTTACTAATGACAAGACTATAATTGTGAGTAAGGTTTGTTCAAAAACCAATTTAACATTACAAACAATTACATAAATCAATTAAAAGTAAATTATATAACTAGAAAGGTACTAGTACATTAAAATAACTAGAACCAGCTTTCGACCAATTTTTACATTTCCGTAAATCAAATAATATAATACACCTAGCACATTACATAATAATAACACAATAAATAAAATATTAAAACGCGTAAATTTTAAGATTATTTGTATAATGAAAGTGAGAAATATATATTAAACAATAGATGTATAATCAATATGCATGATTAAAACGTTACTCTCTCAAAAAATTCATGTAACATATAAATCAAGGATTCAATTTGGCAAGAATGGTAAAATATATTTAAAGTTACATTAAAATAACTATAGGACCAGCCATGGTTAAAATATTTTATTTACATAGTTTAATTAAAACACATACTTCAATCGTACAAAATAAATATAAATTAATCTATTTCCTGAATAGTATTCTTTTTAAAACCGAGGTAGGAAATTTTACCTCTGCAGGTTTAGGCAAACTGGTAGGCCTAAGCTTAATATAAACATAGAATTATGTCTAAACAGAGAATCTGAATGGTATATAAAATATATTTAAAGTTACATTGGAATAACAAATGGCCCCGCCATAGTTAAAATATTTTATTTACATAGTTTAAAACACATACTTCAATTGTACAAAATTAAATATAAAGTAATCTATTTCCTGAATAGTACTTCTTTTCAAAACCGAGGTAGGATATTTTACTTCTGCAGGTTTAGGCAAACTGGTATGCCTAAGCTTAATATAAACATAGAATTATAGATCATCTGAACAGTAAAATAGATTTAAAGTTACATTAAAATAACAAATGGCCCCGCCATAGTTAAAATATTTTATTTACACAGTTTAAAACACATACTTCAATCGTACAAAATTAAATATAAAGTAATCTATTTCCTGAATAGTACTCAATTCTAAAACCGACGTTAGGAGATTTTACTTCTGCAGGTTAGGCAATATACACTTATCTTTTATGCATGTACACTTCTTATCTCTATACCTTAAAATCACACATGTTAACATTCAAGTTTTGTTTGTGGAAATATCCAATGTTCATTGGAAGTTGTTAGAGCATACAATGAAGATTGTGGAGAGGGTTCTGGAGAATAGGATTCGGAAGATACTGGAAGTGGATGAGATGCAATTTGGGTTAATGCCAGGGAAGGGAACGATAGATGCAGTGTTTATTTTAAGGAGGTTGCAAGAGGAATATCGAGCTAAAGGGAAGAAGCTGTATATGTGTTTTGTAGACTTGGAGAAGGCATTTGATAGGGTACCTAGGAAAGTGATGGAGTGGGCGATGAGGAAGAGAGAGATACCAGAAGTAGTGGTTAGAGCAGTGATGAGTTTGTATGAAGGAGCCAAAACGAGAGTTAGAGTGGGGTCTGGTTTGGCCGAGGAGTTTGAGGTGAAGGTGGGTGTGCATCAAGGTTCTGTACTTTCGCCATTGATTTTAGCAATTGTGATTGATGTAGTCACAGAGAGTGCAAAAGAAGGTTTGCTAAGTGAGATGTTGTATGCGGATGACTTGGTTTTAATGAGTGAGACATTGGAGGGACTGAGGGAGAAGTTTTGGAAATGGAAGAAGGCTTTCAAGAGTAAGGGTCTGAAGGTAAACCTTGGAAAGACAAAAGTGCTGGTGAGTGGGGCGGAGAGGGAGGTGGTAGCGAGTAAGGTAGACCCATGTGGGGTATGTGGGAAGAGAGTAAAAGCAAATTCAGTGTGGTGTGAGAAATGGATCCATGGGAGATGCACAAAGATGAAGAGAGAGACCCCTAGTTTGGCAAGAGATTTTGTGTGTAGAAGATGTGAGAAGGGAGCTGGAGAGATGGTGGAACAGGAGGAAAAGTTGTGTGATGAGGTGGAGTCAGTGAAGGAGTTCACATACCTAGGGGATAAGGTTAGTGGGGTGGTGGATGTGAGGTGGCTGTGACAGCGAGAGTGAGGTATGGGTGGGTGAAGTTTAGGGAATATGGGGAGTTGTTGCAAGGGAAAAGCCCGGGGAAAAGATATCCTTTGAAGATGAAAGGAATGGTGTATAAGAGCTGTGTGAGTTCAGTGATGCTGTATGGGATTGAGACGTGGTGTCTGACCGAAAATGAGATGGGGATTTTGAGGAGGACAGAGAGAGCAATGATGAGAGCGATGTTGAGGAAGGATGATGAGCATGTGTTAAGAAGGGCTTTTGAGTTTGAGGTGAGCGGTTTGAAGAGGAGGGGACGTCCAAAGAAGACATGGAAGAAACAAGATGAGGAGGAGAGTAGGAAGGTTGGGTTGAGGATGGAGGATGCATTGAATCGGGTGAAATGGAAGGAAGGAGTCAGGGCGGTTGCTGCAAATGTGAGGTGAATCCGGCCACCCCCGTTGACGGGGATAAAACTTGATTTAAAACTTTGGTTTAGTAGGTTTAGTAGTAGTATTCACATCCCCCACATTTGCACAGTGTTGTGCACATCAAGCCTGTCTTCTTACTCGGCATCCTTTCGTACATCCACACTTGATGATTGTGCGACAGGCTTCACCAGCAGGTTGAAGAGTCATCCAGTTCATCTTCCACTGCGCATTGGATGCTTCCCAAGCCCACCCAAAGTCTGCTGGACTTGGTAACTCTGGTGCTTTAGTTATTGTTTGACCCCATATATGACCTTCCACATACCCTACTCGCAACAGATGCTGGGCTAGTGCGTCTTGTGTTGGCGGGATGTTTTGTCAATTTCTCTACCTTTCTGAGTAAATAGCCTCCGCCTTTCACTATTAGTGCTACTTTCAGGACTCCCACGGTGATACATGATCACTACTAACCTCTCAATAAGTGGAAGAACATTTCGGACATCATCTGTGGGCAGTGGCGTAACCAGCGGGGGGGCAGGGGGGCGCAAGCCCCCCAAACAGAACCCTTGCCCCCCCGCCAGCCCCCCCAAATGAACTGACTTTTTGTACAGTGTCTATGGAGAAGGACCCAAATTTGCCCCCTCAAAAAAAGCCTCGGCACCCCTTCAGCCCCCCCGTTTGCAAAGGTCTGGTTACGCCACTGTCTGTGGGGTCCTCCTTCGACAGTAGGCCTCAATTTTGGTAATCATTTTATGTGAAATGTCTTTGTTATTTTAATGCCTTTTTAATGTGCAATATTATTGTATGTACACTGCATACTACACTATAAATGCAACACTATACTAATGCTAAATAGTTATAATAGTGAAAGCTTGAAAGTACATACTTACATTAACAACACTGGCATGATTGGATTATTAATATAGGTACCGACACAAAAGCAAGTCCATATCAATATTTTGAACAAAAATATTATAGTGTAAATTGGCGGCCATATTCGAAACCAACATGGCTGACACCAGATATCAAAACGTAATAATATTATATTTAGATACTTTGACTCTTAAAACACAGGTATAGACACAAAAATCAATCAATATCATTATTTCAAATAAAGTTATAAAGAGATATGTCAATTTTGGTGCAAGTTGGCGGCCATATTGGAAAACAAAATGGCGGATACAAGATATTTAAAATATAATGTCATATTTGGATTCCTTGACCTTGAAAACATAAATATAGACACAAAAATCAAATTCGTATCGGTGTTATTAACGGAGATATAAGACTTTGAAAATAAGAATGGCGGCCATTTTGAAAAATTACCGCCATGGTCGCCACAGGTCGAATCCAGCTGGGGTCCCGTTTTGAAATGTTGAGTTATGGTCCATACAAAGTGTGTGCCAAGTGTTACATTTCTATCACAAAGTGCACGATTTTTTTGATAATCCTCTGGACTATAATATTTGTGTTACTCGGGCACATGGTGTCGACCGAGGAAACCGTTAGCGGCGCACCGCAGTATGAATGGCGAGAATTAACATTCGCTGTTCTTCTTGCGTATGACGCAGCAGCTAAATAAGTTTATTTTGATTTATTTATTTCATTCTTATTTTACCTGGGTCAACCAATCAATGCACTGGCATTGTTCTCCCTTGGTGCCCAGGTGGCCCAAGGCCAACATTAAAATACAATAAAACAACATATAATACATTATAAAACTAGTTTAAAAAGACACACAAAGTACATATTGAGAGAACATAAAAGAGAGTCCGCGCAGAGGTATGAACACCTTGCGGCCTACCTGGAGGGCGGCGTCTCATGGGGTTGTCCTTGTATTTGGGCCGTTGGCCGGCCGTCGCCATACGGCCGGTCAACGGCCCAAATACAAGGACAACCCCCATGACACGCCGCCCTCCAGGTAGGGAATCTCTCCACCAGCACCCAGAAGGCGACGCATCAGAGAAACCATCAGCGAAGGTTCCCAGGCCAGCCGCATGGCGTAAGTTCCTGCGCAAACGCTCCAAAAAATCCTAGGATTTACATAGAAAGAAAATAATATTAATAACTGTCAGAAATCTGACATCCGAAGTTGGGCAAAAGCTCAGGACCCTCAGCTAACCACAACCCTGCATGGGTATCGGGCCTCAAAGAACAGCCCCTTCTCGGATGTCCGACGTCATCTGAAAAAAAACCCCACTAATTAATTTATTAAAAATAAAATGAAAGTGGTCACACTAATGCAATGTAAATAATAGCAGGAGACCACTAAATAAGATGGGAGCCTAATAGAGATAAAAAGACATAATTGCATCATGTTGAAGTTGGCGGAGCCAGCTCACTGTTGATTGGTTAGGGCAGGACCGTACGCAGGATTTATTTTTTTTTGGGGGGGGGGTGCGGGACTTCGAAAAAGTGGACATTTAAAAAAAATGGACCATTTTTGTAAAAGTTGACCTAACGCCCTAAAATGGTCCCTTTTTTGGACATTTTAAACATTTTATCTCCATAAAGTGGACTTTCGTCTCAAAGTTTTGGACCTTTTTATCCAAAAATTCAGCAAAAAGTTGACCTTTTGCCTCTTTTGTGGAATTTTTTGGGAGACTGCACCCCCACCCCCTGCGTACGGGCCTGGGTTAGGGATTGAGAAGTCTTTATCCACCGGTGGACGAAAGGTAGGGAACTCATTGAGAATTGGGTCGAGCTCCTCCACCCGTTTTCAGCAAGTCGAGCATTTGTGTCAAAAGTCATGATATAAAAAGGCTTATTTTGGACATTTCTGGGCATTTGCTTTACTTTTTGGTAATCATTTACTAAATAAAATACATATAAACTTAAATATGTGCAATTAAGAGGATATATGATTCAATTGCTTTGAAACGAAGGGGTTGGAGTGTATTACGAACAGGCTTGGTAGGAGGGAAAAGATGAAATGCAATTGAGTGTATTAAACTTTGATTAGCCGATGAAATTGTACCTATTTGTCCCTTATAAAATATAATGGAGTTCCGCTTTTCTCCTCTCGCACTACTGTTGCATATCCCTTTCATGCGCGTAGCTATAGGGGTGCAGAGGAAGACAGGGAGTGTATAATAATGGGAGAGGAAACTCACCCCCGTCTGGGTGAGGCCTCGGTCCGACTGTCCCTCAATGTTGAGGGCAGTGTTCAATTTTAGTGGACTTGATGAGGACTTGATAAGAGTGGTCCAAATTATAACATTTACATGTTTAATGATGCTATTATAGAAGATAAAATCTAAATCTAAGAGAGTAAGCTATGTTTTCTGATAAGTACTGTTTTCTCTTTTCTTCTTTCTGAAAAATTACAACATTAGGTCAAGTAAAAAAATAAGACAGTTGATCGTCCGGACTTTAAAAAAAAAAGGTTGGTGAGGGAGGCCTTTATTATTTGTTATTTTATTATTTTTTTTTCAAAGATGGCCGCCATGTCTAAGATGGCCACCATGATATATTTGAAGATTGCGTTTGAGTTGTGGAAATAGTAATATGCAAGAAGGGTGACGAAACTGCTCAACAAAATGAAGGATACTCTTTAAAATAGGTATGAAAGTTCAATAGTGCTCCGATATGTTTTGTTTACTTCGTTTTCCCCCTTTTTAGCCTTCTTTTTGGTGGTTTGGTTGTTGCTTTTTTTTAAAATAAATAAACAAAAAAATAGGGCGGGACGATCAACTGGTTTATTTTTTTACTTGGCCTAATGTTGTAATTTTTCACACCAGTATGTTACAAATACACTCTTTACTTTTTTCCAGCTAAGGTAAAATCGAGTCAGTACAATCATCATTATGGATGAAGCTCCAATGTGGATCGGTTGCACAGAAGTAAAGCAGTTTCTGTCGTATGACGAGTTGATACCTGCCATCGAAACTACCCTAGCGAATTTCTCGCAGGGAGACCCTGGCGATATTATTCAACCTGTCCGGATATCAATGCGCATTGAGGAACAGGAAGGGTAATAAATCGTAGATGAGACTACAAAGTGACGTATCACAGAATTTTAAAGAAATGGTTGTCATTTTCACCGGACACAGCTAAAAATGTTCTTAAAATAAACGTTGTTTTAACTGTCAACCGGGACTCGAAACGTAAAAACGTCGTTTTTAACAGTGCATATTTGAACCTGGTCCAAATTTTTAGGATTCATTTTCAAATGAATATGATACAAATATTAACTAGAGATGGATAAAAACAATTACGTTTTGATTTTCAATGGCTCAGGGATGCCCAGCGGCCTTATGGGCTTTTCTATCTCCTCCATATGATTTATGGCGTATTGTTATGTGTTCTTCTATCATTTCAGTTTTGTTTTGGTTATGCCAGCCGTAAGTCGGAACTTCAATACCATGGCAACCAAACTGGTCACCAGGTATCCTAGAATGACACCACAGTCCTGCGCCATCATAGCGTATTTCAATGCGCTCACTGGTAAACCTCTGGCTGTAAGTACTTGCTCTGACATCCTAGTAAAGGCAAAAGATTGACAATGAATTTCTGCTGCTTGATAGGTACCCTTACTATGAAAACACCCTTGAAGGAGAACCTGCACTAAGAATGATTTATATAATATACGCTATAAAATAATTATTGAACACATGTCGAGTGGTTTCATGAAAAAACGGAATTATACTAACCATAAAAATGAATTACAACATTTTGTCTGACCACGCGCTATTTGAAATTCGCGCTAGTGTTTATGGGATAGGTATACGTGTTATGTGATACGGACGGCACAGTAACGTCATACACCTTCACCAGTGACGCTTTCATAACGTGTATTTCCTATGGCATGTATGAGGCAAACGTGCCGGCGGTATCGCCTTACACGTTATACACCAGCGCGGCTTTTAAATAGCGCATGGTCAGACTAGATGGTTTGAAGTCATTTTTATGGTTAAAATAATTTCGTTTTTCGATGAAACCACTCTATATGTGGTAATAATTATTTTATAGAATATACAGCGTGAGTCAAAAAAAGTATACACTTCCTTGATAAGCTGTGATATTCCATTTGACTAATATTTTCATGAATGGTTGTAACTTATGAATAGAATACATCCCCCTGCTTCTTTTGATACCAAATTTATGGGGTTATGGTGCATGGATGACTGCACAGGGGGCAATTACTGAAACCATGTCCAATTGTGACTGCGCCAATTAAGCCATAGGTAGTAATAAGAGATGAAACATCACATGATTCGAACCAGTGGTTTCATTGTGTACATTGGCGCAATCACAATTGGACATGGTTTCAGTAATTGTCCCCTGTGCAGTCACCCATGCACCATAGCCTCATAAATTTGGTATCAAAAGATGCATGAAGATGTACTCTAATCAAATGTTACAACCATTCATGAAAATATTAGTCAAATGGAATATCACAGCTTATCAAGGAAGTGTATACTTTTTTGGACTCACGCGGTATTGTATAATATTATTCATTGTACGGGTTCTCCTTTATGAATTGCTAGTATGCAATAGAATAAGTATGTAGAATAAAATAGTGTTTAGAAATACTTTTCGAGGTGGGGGAAGGGATAACGGAAATTACGGCGGTCCTGTAGGTATTTCCCACGGTGTAGTATGTGTCACAGACTGCGAAAGATATTATCTAAATTGGTACTGCGCGAGAGATTAACGTTATGAGTCCGTCATAGAGAATGTGTGTAAATGAAACTAAATCTCAAATATCTCCGGAAAACGAAGGGGTTCTATGGAGGTTTTTGCATCAGCGGGTCCGTTACTATGTTTTGTTTTGAATATGTATCGTAATTGGGTCTGAACCTATAGAACCTAGCTAGAAAATTGAACGTTTTGTCGGGTACTTCGGTGCTTGCAGACACGGAAAAGTGAACACGCAATCTCTTGGGGCGCATCCATTTTTCCCACAATGCCTTTCGATATTATTCCAGTATTGTGAATTTTCAAACACTGCTTTCAATTTACGCCAACTTTTTTTTTCAATTTTAGAAACAGGATCACGTACTACCGGACCGCCGTAAACGGAAAGAGCCAACAAGTTTAAACCGCCAAATGATGGACGTGGAAAAAAAAGTTCCGAACTAAAGAGAGAGGGTCAAAAAGTTTGTTTTATTTTGAGCATAAAACCTCAAAATATTTACGCACTTGCTTATGTTCGTATATTACATTCTTATACGTTTTAAATGGCTGACATTTATGTGCAAGTTGCTACATATGAAAGGATGAAAGGTTTTAATTACTTGGATTACAAGGATTCCGGAAAATGAACCTTCATGTAAAACTGGGGAATATTATTTTTGGTAACAATTTTTAAGGGAACGCTTGGTTTGTCCTTTCTCTAAGTGTAAAATCCGGCTAAATGGTATCAACGATAAGAATAGGATAATGCATGAGTATAGTGCATTTGCAGATATAATTGGAAGTTTCCGTAACCTCACCCATCTGACACACTTTTTTCTGACACTCATGAATTCGGAAACCCTTCACGGAATAAAGCACATGTTTATTCCGTTAGGTTTCCGAATACGAGTGTGTCATGTCAAAAAGTGTTGCAAGTCAGCTTACGGAAATTCCTGATATAATTGAACCGTTTGAATCAATGATATGCATTGCAGGTCACTGTCATCACGAATCAATTTACAAACAAACAGACGAGAGGAGTAGATATACCACCATAGTCATGGCCAAGAGTCGATTTATAAAGTCTGAATTATGTGATAACGAAACAAAATAGATAAAGGGAAGGCAGCATTCCATTCACCCATGTGTTAGTTATGCCCTTCACACATTTAACGGAATCTGATATTTTAATTTTTTGGTTTAACCTATACATTTTTTTGTTGTAAATTCAGATGCCCATTTAATATTATTTACTCACCAAAATGAAACAATATTCCACAAAATTAACAATAACCTTGATTATAACAATGTTTAACTATTCTTGTTTTGATAAATACAATTTTGTTTTTCAGTTTTCCTTAAGTTTTACAAAAAAAAAAAAAAAAAAACTTTGGTCACAAAACTTCATGTGTTATGTCTGTTAACTCACTTTTTGTATTGGCTGAACTATTCCTTCCTTTTCTTTTCTGGCTGGTTTCATCACTAAATAATCTGGTAAACAGATGAATTTCAAACGTATTACTAGGATTATTATGACTCAGCTGATGGATGGTCGTATTATTATGAATGAAAGACTGCGGCTGCGTCGCGTGGCTACCAAGGTGAGCAAGTCTGCTATCACACTCAAGCTATAGACCTGTCCCGTCCCTCAGGACAAAAAAAAAGGACATTTTCTTTTGAATTAGGCCAAGTTAATAATACCACCCCCTCTATTAAAGGGTTCCCGTCATTGGTCCGAAACGTCTTCAGTCCGAAACGTAGTTAGTCCGAACGTCTCAGTCCGAAAACAAAATGCACTTCATTATCCCAACTGTCCGTCAAGCCCGAACTTCTCAGTCCGACACGTCGCCATCCGAATTTGAAAACCAGTCGTCAGTCCGAATCGAAAACCAGTCGTCAGTCCGAATCTGAAAACCAAGTCGCAGTCCGAATCTGAAAACCAGTCGTCAGTCCGAATCTGAAAACCAAGTCGTCAGTCCGATCTGAAAACCAAGCGTCCAGTCCGATCTCAAAAACAGTCGTCCAGTTCCTAATCCTGCCCAAAAACAAGGTCGTAAGTTCGAATCCCAAAAACAAGTCGTCAGTCCGATCCGGCAAACACACTCGTCAGTACGATCCAAAACAAGCGTTCAATCCGAATCTCAAAAACAAGACTAGTCGTCAGTCTGAATGTAAAAAGGAGGTCATTCATCCGAACTGTAATACCAAAAAGAGAATCCTGGAACACCATGAACTGAATATGTGACTGATTTTATAACCAGTTGTCAATCATTACAATTAAACAATATTTATCATACACAAATACAGAAAGACGCAGCCCAAAATAGATGTTTATATTTTCAACAAATCAAGTCAAAATAAATTATTTGTCCTCTCTATGAGGTATCCATGAGTGATATAATATCCCATGAAACTTAAGGGGGGTCCCGATGACTCTTATTTTGTGTTTCACGCGCCATTTTCAACGCAGTAATATTTGCTCACAAAATTTTATGTAGTTGAACAAATACTAAAAATGCTTTTTTAGTCGGAAAAATTAAAATTCAGTCGCGCCATTTTTACGCTTTCAGCAAAAATTATCAAAAGGATGGCGCTATTTCAAATTTTGTTTCAAACCAGAATCGTAAACAAATCACATTTTTCAAATTTTTTCTTCACCAATATAATTGTATTATGTTTCTGCCTGCCTTCATGTACCAACGTCGTTGAAAAATTTCATGGAAAGCAGTTTTCCACCATTTTTTGGGCAATTTCCTTGAAAACAATGAAATTTGGGCAGTCAGTTGTTTTCCCGGTCGCCATTTTGAAACAGAACAACCGAATTTCATTCTGTTTGTATTATCAGAATTGTATTGATTTGTTTGATTTAATTTTGACGAAGTTTTAAAGGTGCCCAATGCTCACTTTGCAAATAATTTTCACATATAGTAGCCAATTCCCATCCATAACCAATCTGTGAAAACTAAATATTGTAATTGGCGTTTCCCAAGAATAAGAGAAAACGGATGTTTTGTTACTTATTGTTTATTTATGGTCACACCTATATAATTCATTTCATTTCTTTCTTTCTCCCAAACTAAAGAAGTATGCCCACCACAAGTTCATCACCACCTTATCCTAAAAATGACGAAATTCTGGCAACCATCAATCGCATATGTTTGGAAACGTTGTGGGGATTATGTTGTGGATCATTATGGCTGCACCTTTAAAGAAAAATGTCGTTAGGAAAATATTTTTTAATCGTCAAGATCCTTGTATTTCATTTCCAACATAAACCCGTGTTTAGTTACACAGATGTTCAAGGGGAATGAATTGAATTAGAAATAAGACAAAGCATTAAATGCTGCATAATCCATGATTTCTTTTCAAAATTCAATCAGTTTAAAATTTGCAAGTAAAACGTTGCATGGGTCTTTAAAAACAAGTAAACATACAAGTCTGTGCAAATAAGTTAAGAAAAGTGTAAAAACGGCTAATTGTCCCCACAAAATTATAGGCCTACATTATTATACAACCTACATTATTAAGACAAGTTTGAAGATAAATAAATATTCAATCACGTCTATTTACGTCATGTAATTCAATGAGGGCAGTTATTGTCCGTGCGGCCGGTCTCGCGTGTCTGTTTGCCGTTTTTGACACTCCTCGCTTATGAATTTTTGGCCACTTTGGTCCAAAAAAATATGAAATGCATATCTGATCTTAATATTGCGTCTTAGGAAAACAATTTAGGAGGTGATGTTAGTCTATCATTTTGTAATCCACACATACAAAAACAGAAATCTGTCTAAATTGAGGCGCACTTCTGTGAAATTGTGGATTATTCCTTTAAAGGGGTTTGACGTGTGATTTGTGTACTCGCAATCTGCTTTTCCACACCTTCATATTCTGTTTGGAGCCCAATTCATGACAAATGGAGAATTTTAGTTTTGAGCTTCGAAGGTATCATGCGCAGAAACCGCGAAATAACTGGCGCTTGTTTGCGTTTATTAAAATCGCGCAAAATCTTTTACGTCTGCGTTTCCTTCTTTGCTGCATCCGATGTGGCGCGGATTTTTTCTTGCACGCCCCACAAGTACGCCCAATTTGAAATAAAGTGTCCAATTTCAGTGTTTTCGGCGTGTAATGAATGGTAAAAACGTAAGTCGGTGACCCCCCCCCATTTTTTTTATTTCAAAATTTGAAGAACGACATCGGGACCGCAACATATTTAGAAAAAATTACAAAATTTTACCGAGAGTTTTTTCATTTTTTTGTGGCGATCTAAACGTCAAATTTTGACTTTCCCATAGACGTGCGTGTGTTAAAAAGTGACACAACATACCGTTTTTTTTTGGCTATCGCTCAAAAACAAAGTCGTGACCCCCAGTTTATTTCAGATTCTTAATTATCAGCACCGTGTGTAAATAACATATATATGAATTCGTTCTGGAAAATTGTAATCGAGTAGATCGCTAACACCGTCAAACCCCTTATTCAAACCTATTGGGCTTGTTTACATGTACATCATTTTATTTCTGGGTTTGCTTTTTGGGCCACCTGCAAACAAAATAAACAATCAACCCCTTGAATAAATCCAAATGGCACTTGAAATGTCACGTTAACAGCCTAAAGACACACCTAAGTAAAAATACCAACCCTAATCCAAAACCCACAAATATCCACACTCCACAGTAATACTGAACTAGATAATAGCATATAGCATAACAAACATACTTAAAAAAGAAATGGTGAACCCATACAATTAGCCAGTCTCATTTTTTATTGCACTTTAAACATTTTTTTTGCGACAATCGCTATTATAACATTCTTTGGTGTCGGTAAAAGTAAGGGATCCTGTCTTGCGATAAGTACGAAACAAACCAGTCTATTGCTCCTATGCCCATAGCTCTTAATTTTCACATAAGAGGAAGTGGTTCACCTATCACATTGCCTGTGGAGATCTAAAAAGTTTTAAAAGTATTATATGAAATTATGTCCTTCTAATTATACATACAGATTTTCTCGATTTTAAAAAAAGTGTTGAGAATACTAACAGGCCTATATAATTGCCCACTTCACGTCTAACGCAAAAGGGACAATAGGGATCCGATCTATAATGTAAGCTAACGGTCAGACGGCGTCCGGCCACGAAACCTACAGCCTGTCTCAAAAAAATGGTACAAATAAAAATGACTTGTTTTCAAAATTAAATACCATCATAAGTCATGTGTTGGATACCATGTTACGGAAAAGATTAGTTTCCAATATTTTTTGTTTCATCTCATTGACATGTTTTTATAAAACAAATCAGTAATAAAGTCCCATTTTATTGGAAAAAAAGAACAGAAATAACTCAACTGACAACTCAACAGAATTTTCCCGGGCCCTTAAGCGATCACTTCAGAACGGAATTTCTCAAAGCACGCTCAACGTTTAGCCATTTTTAGCAAATATAGGCCTATACATTCTTTAAGATATATAGGAAACATTCAACCTACAACAATGTGTAATTTTTCATAAATTTCTCCATATTGAGTTAAAATTTAAGTTAAAAATTCGCCATTTAGCTGTCAAAAAAGACCGGAAATGGCGTCAAGAACGAGTCTACAACTCACATTTTCCGGTACCTTTACGCGCGCCCAGACCCCACACCGTATGACGCTTCGCTCGCTCCCCCGCGCTCGCTACGCTTTTTTGGACAATACATCTATGAGCCCCCCGTCAATTTTGATTTCTGGCTACGCGCCTGGAATCTAGTAATTTCACACATTTTTGACATGTTCGAAAATGATGGCCAATCCCTTTAACATGTTACTAATAGTACAGCGAACAAAAAGAAAATGAGCCAAACCAATAAACAAAAACAAAAAAATACAAATTAAAATATAAATAGGCCTATTGCGAGCTATTTCCAGGCTTACTCGATTTTATGTAGGAAAATTAAAAAATACTTACGTAAGTAACACGAATATTAAATTAAAAACAGAAATGACGGGTGTAAAATAATTACATATGTGGGAAAGGGAATGAAACAAACATAAGCCTATACATCTACAGATCGTGTGTTAACATGGTACGGACCTACCTTTTCTATTAAAGACATAAATACATATAACACTAGTAGTCAGGTGGAAGTCTAGGCACACAGCCTGAAGGTTGGAAATGGAGTACAGACTTTTCTATTGATAGATTTTAGTTCATTAGGACCTAAGCCAATAATTTTTGGAGGGTGTGCAAAAATTGTTACAGTGCCATTTTTGAAAATCCAATATGGCTGCTACCATGCCCAAAATCACTAAAAATCCCTTAAGTATTTCCGATTGAGACAAATATCTCTCGGTACTCCGGTGTTTTAAGCACGAGAAAGTGTTGGTAATGTAATTTTATCATTACATTGCCACAAAAATCCAATATGGCTGCTCAAAAGTCAAATATGCTCTCGGAATCATTAAATGATCTTAACTCCTCCATTATACCTATTTACGCTACTTGAATACATGCTGAACACCTAAAACGTGTTCTGCAGGTGTTCAAAATCTGTTACAATTGATCACACTCTGCAAGTGTTACTTTAACACCTCTAGAATGCATTTCCAACGCATCAGGACACGTCAAGTGTTCTGCACATTTTGCAGTTTAGAGGCTTGATTCCAGTGTCTACATGCATGCTTTATGCTTTACACTTATGAGATGCATGTATTTGATCACTAGAAACCCTTAACTGGCATTTCTCTGTAATGGACATTTTTAAAATTAAAGATGGCAGCCAATACAGCCGCCTTTAAAAATAGTAAAACCTACATTATATGTGTATTATATGTAGCTACATCAACTAATTATTATTATAAAGGTGTAAATTGAGGCATAGGATAAGTATTTGACCATTTGACATTCTTATCTGGAATTTCTGTTTCTTCAACATGCAAAAATGTTAAGATGGTGGGCCAATGTGGCTGCCTTTTTACCTTCTTTAAAACCTATAAATTACGATACATCTGTATTGTATTTAGTTAAAACACCCAAAATGAGTATTAAAGTTTAAATCAAAGTATGAGATGTATGTCTTTGGACATTAATAACTCATATCTGGTATATTTGTTTTGACAACATGCTCTAAATTCAAAATGACGGCCATATATTATGAATATATGAAAATTTGTAGGTTTTAAAGATCATAAAAGGCAGCCATATTGGCTTCCATCTTGATTGGTAGGCTTGTTAACACACTTGAAATGTCAGATATGGGTTCCTACTGGGTATAGAGCGCGGAATTATGCCTCCATCACAAATACCTGATGAGTTATGGTCAATTGAATGATTTCGGATCATATTGGGTTTTTAGGGTGGCCATATTGGATTTGGTGGTAATGTTGTGATCAAATCACGTCAATAACCCGTCAAAAAGATTCCTTGTGCTTTAAAACCTGGATCTATTGCATAAAATAATGGCCATTTGAATGAATTTGAGAGTGATAACGGCCATATTGGATTTCTAGAAAATGCACTGGACGAAATTTTGCACACCCTCCAGAAATTATTAGCTTAGGTCATCATTGACAAAATCGATCAATAGAAAAAGTCTGTACTCCATTTCCACCCTGTGCCCACAATTCCTCCTGACTATAGAAATAAACACATATTTTAAAAAGGGGAGACGAGTAAAAATGTTGCTTGCTCCAAAATGTTCTTACACTATTTTGTTTTTAATTTCTGTTGAGTTTTCCAAAGAGGTTCTATATAGATAGAGAGGTAAAGCGTTACGTCATCTTTAGAAATTCATCGTCTCGCATGTTTTGCCGACCACAAAGAAAACATTGAGTACCAACAATAGAAAGCAATGGCTGCCTCCGCTTCTTCCACATACTGTGGGTGCCGCCTATCGCAAGCCATAAAGGCCATAACGTATTGCTGCAACGCGTTGCGAGAAAGTAGCAACGCGTTGCGACATTTCGGCAACGCGTTGCGACATTTTAGCAACGCGTTGCGGTGTCGGCTAATCAAAATCATGAATTTTTGTGACGTATTTCAAAAATAGACCCACAACGCGTTGTTAGATACTTTGCAACGCGTTGCAAACCTTCACAACGCGTTGCGAGCTTCACAACGCGTTGCAAGCTTCACAACGCGTTTCTAAGGTCCACAAGCCATAAGG
>JAMKCH010000072.1:0-41026 GCA_023653785.1 Ophioderma brevispina
CCTTGTATAATGTGGAACCCTGGCGTTGTTGGAAAGAGAACCCCGGGGGTAGTTGGGAAATGGAACTCTGGGAGGTTGAGAAGGAAATCTGGTAGAGGTTTCATGGTATGCAAATGAGGTATTGCCATTTATATTCCGTCAATTTATATTACTTCTGCCCAGTATCATATAGCGCATGACGGAATCAATTGTAATACCAAAAAAGGACCATGGGTAGTTGGGATGGGTAGTTGGGAATTGTCCATATAGATAAAAAGGATAAGGTGTGGAGGTAATGTAGAAATGTGCCCTGGTGTAGTTGGAGGGAGGAACATGGGTTAGTTGGGAAAGGGCCACTCTTTGTAGATGAGAAACTGTTCATACTATATTCTTGTATATATATTTTTTATACTTATTTCAAACACTTTTGTACTAAGCAAGTTGCAATAAAACTTCACAAATTCAATCTGATATTGTATCTACTGTTTCTTTCTTACATAAGTATTTCCCAACCACATAGAACACCCCAAACAAGACTCACTCCTTGGGGCGCCCCTTTCCTTTTTAACGGAATTTTTATTTAATGAAGTTTTGTACAAGAATCCCAACCACACTCATCATCGAAAGGCGTATAAAACTGGCGATTGGAAGAACTGTCCGGCCCATGGTAACCGCTAGGCCAGCTCTGCTATCCATGTGGTTCAGTGCATTAGGTATATTCATCTCAGTATATGGGAGGTTCGCATCTGCCTTTGTGTTTGCAATTGTTACATAGCTTGGATTGTACAGAGTTATTCCTGTTCGTTTGTATTGTCACAATTACATGCAACAGTATTCGGGAAATGTGCATCTACTATTTGACGTAAATAAACAATGAAATTATGATAAATATGTAACAAATATTTCATGTCCATACGCGATGCGGCGATTGTTTATCAATTCGTGTTTGCTTGTTTCAGCTGTGATGCGACGTCACTGGGTCACGTGTGTTCTGTGAGTGAACCTTGGGCAAAATTGGTGACAACAACAACAATGTATAAATGCAAATTAGGAACAACCATTACCTGTAGGGATACACCATAGGCTACCAAACAAGAACGAAAATTTGTACATCTTGCAAACCTTAATTTCGTGTAAAACTAGCCATGAATATAGTACCAAGCTGTACCATGAAGTTAATAATAGTAACAATAATAACTTCATGCTACAACCAGGGATGAAATAAACGTTATTTCAAATTTGACCAAATACATATTCACACTTCATAAGTCTCATATCGCCCCAAGAACCCAAAAGCACCCTATAGGGCCTAAGTACAAATGGTTCGCTCCATAGTCGCGACCTGTTCGCACGACAACATACCAAGGCCGGACACAACATTACAAATATTAATGGCAGAACTTGTCTCGAAAATCATCACAAACTCTCTCCAAGTGAGAAAAATAGCTACATTCATAAATACAGCAATAAGAAGACAAACATAGGCACAACCCCCAAACAAAACATTACTGCAGACGGGACGTCAGACGCAATAGCACAGGACTCCATTTATGATTTAACACTTTACCAAACACCACTCCAACCCCCAAATATAAAATGGTGCGCTCTTCACATTCGCATGTCCTTTTTAATGAATATTCAATTTACACACAAATGACCTGCCCACATGACGAACTTAATACAGGCCATACACATAACACCTTTACACGTATGGCTTGTACGTGAACGTACAAATAATCACAGAACAATCAGTGCATGATTCTTTGGTCGTGTCATTTGAACGCATAGTTGATCTAGGTGTCGCTATTAAAAATCACGCTTACAACGGCTGCGTTCGTATACAACAACAAACACACACGTGAGTATTGACTTTGGTATCTTGGGTACGGGGTTACACATGCGACAAAATAACACACTTCTAGGCCGAATTTGCCTACGAACTTCATTCACCTTTAAGAGCACATCCCACACTTTCACACGACCAATTTTGAACAAATATGCTCAATTAAGTGCAACGGAGATAGACTTGTTCGCCCGCTCTGCCGAATCGGCCCGATTAGATTAGCTTCACTTATGAAGCTAAAAATGGTATGGGTTGATCCAAACTTTTGGGACCCCCCGGCCAAAGAAAATGACAGCCCTCTTAGTTGAATCAAAAGAAACCTAGCAGTAGCATCCAGTCATTATCCTGTGATTATTGCAGATGCCCTACAGCTGAAAGAAAGGAAATCATCAAGCTATTTCTCTTCACACCACAATGCACACATGATAGCTAATGAAGGATTTCCCATTGCCTTTCTAACCAATGAACCTAAGAGGTTATCCCTTGAGATGATTGACAGAATTACATAGTTCATAATCCAATCACCAATATTCATAGCAATCAATTACTACGCCAATAACGCATGACACAGTGGCGACATTTTCCTGACTGGCGAATTTGAAAGGGAAAAATCTTATCTCAATCAAAATCAGGTTCTTGACCATTTATCTCCTATATCGCAAGGAATCTTCTAGGATACAGAGCTTTAAATTGAAAATCCAATGCGTTTCCTGTTTGATCACACTAAAATCTTATGTGGATTGCGGAAGGTCGTAAGCAGACAGCCAGCCAAATTGTGTATCATAATGTGTTCAGAAAAACATTATGTGGGCATTTTTGTTACAAGTGGGCAAAACATGTCAGATCAACTGCTCGTATGGTATAGTTCTCATAAGAGTTGTTGCCAAAATAACAAATTTTATATTTTGGCTTTTTGGGCAAAAAAAGATGATTTTGGCAAAAATGTTGATTTTTACGATTTTGATGTAGTGATATCGTCAAAACAAGCTTTATCAGGAAAATTACACTTTAAGTAATTGGACAATCTTGGACAGTATTAAATAAAACAATACAGATAATTAAAATAAACGAAAAAAAAAGCATTCCAGGCAGGTAAGGTCATTTGGCTCAAAATATTGTGTATTTGAACTTATGATGCACTAACAGGTTTAAAGTAAGGACAAAAGCATCAAAAACACAGTAACACACAGTCTGTTTGACCTAAGGGGAATGCTTTTACTTTAAGTAGAAATACAGTGTGATAACTTTAAAGGGGCAATCTAGGATATGTTCCAATGATTGCTATATCATCGGATGACATCACATAGTGATTTTGGTCCGAAAATTGGATTTCTGATTCCTGTATTGGGATAAACAATAGAAGGAACATGTGTTTTAGATGAAAATCAATTTTAAGACAATATGGGCTTATTTTAGTCTAATTAAACACAATAATTTAATAAAAAACAAAGGAAATAAAAGCTTTCCAGAGGCATTTAAGGTCATTTCTTCAGCAAACGTTTATTTGACCATGATTTACAAAAATGGTAAGTAAGCACAAAAATCATCAAAACATCTTTAAAACTGTTTTGACTGACCTAAAAAATATAATGCTGGCACTTTTTAATTAGAAATAAAGCTATATAGTTTTTCCCATGTACGGCAACCCATATTGGACCCTCAAAGCATTTATTTGTTAAAGGGGGGTGATAGTTACGCAATCTGCTGTTAGTTATATATGAACATTGTTGTGGAGAACAAAACAAGTGATAGTTATTCCTTCTAAGCTTATGAAAAAATGTGTAGGAGTCAATAGTTTGCTTAACGGAGTAACTATTCTCTCTGCATAAGCTGAGCATGCACATGGAGGCTTATGGTGGTTTTTCATAAGAATTCCGTGGGCCGAATGTGAATATAGACACCGGAGGTTCCTTAGTGTTTTAGAAACTCATGATAAGCTTGTTGTGGGATGCTTTCGATTAACTATAAGTTTAAGGGGGGGATAGAGGTCGGCCAATCTGTGTTTAGTTATCTTATGGAACATTTGTGGAGAAACAAAACAAGTGCTAGTTATTCCTTATAAACTTATTGAAAATATGTATAGTCAATATTTTGCTTAAAAGAGTAACTATTTTCTCTGCATATAACTGAGCATGCACATGAGGCTATGTGTGGTTTTTCATAAGAATTCCGTGGGCCGAATGTGAATATAGGCACCAGAGATTCCTTAGTTTTTTAAGAAACTCATGATAAGCTGTTGTAGGACGCGATTCGATTAACTATAGCCAAATAATGTGAGTGTCTTTGTAATTTTTGCATTACTTTGTGGGAAGTGATGGTGCAGAAAAAAGAGGAATTCGTTGGATGTTTTTCGAAAACATTTCATAGGTAAACATTGCTTCTGTTGTATGATATGTCTGCTGGGCACGGGAGTATATCTTGTTTCTTAATATCCTCTTGTGAGAAGTTTTAGATAAAGAAATCAAGTTTTTGCTCAGTTCTGTTTCCGAAATGGATTTTCGAATATATCTGATCGCCTCACCTTAATCATGCCCTGTAAGCATGAATTTGGGTGGGACGAATCTCTAGAAAAGATTTTGAAATGGTCACAAGGTTCTGAAACATCTTATATCTGAACGCGCGTGTTATGAAATCTTACATCCTTGTACAGAGTTAAGTCTAGGAAAATTAATTTCGTTTTTGGACCACTCATTTGATTTCAGAGTCGGGTGTATGGAGATGGATTTGGGACTGAGAAAGTAGCTAACTCGTTTCATTCTTTATCCTAACCAAAACATAATAATGTCGTCACGATATCGAAGCCATTGAAAATGTTATCACTCAAGGAAATAAATTTCTTTTCCACTGAATGGACATTATATTCTATAGTTCTGAGGGAGAATTTTTGCCCAATAGCTACACCTGTTGTTTGCAAATAGTGTTTCTCGTTGAATGAGAAACAGTGTTTCTAATGCAAAACAATTTGCTTCCATGTGATGGAATGGGTGGATCTAGGAAAATATATCCTGGATTTACTTCTGAAAAGGGTCTTTATAACTCTTTTTCGACTCATTTGATGGAACCATTGGATGAACATTCCAATGCAGTTAGGTGACCAAAAGACCGTGTTTTGGAAGTTTAAATGCTCAATTTTTTTATGGTCTTTTGTGTTCTCAAATATGTGCTTTGTTTTTGAACGAGAGGACCAGCAACGAAATCGATAAATTGCCACATTTTTACATGGCATTTATAGTGCTGGACTATGGGTCTTCAATGAAAGTCTGGTCAGCAGGGGGAACCGATTTTGTGAATTTTTGGCAAAAAAAGTAGCAAAAGCA
Organism: Ophioderma brevispina; assembly: GCA_023653785.1. Lineage (NCBI taxonomy): Eukaryota > Metazoa > Echinodermata > Ophiuroidea > Amphilepidida > Ophiodermatidae > Ophioderma > Ophioderma brevispina. The sequence goes on from JAMKCH010000072.1 coordinate 5,140, forward strand.
GTGTAATATTAGCATGGTTTTGTTTCTGCCACCAAATGTTCCATATAGAATAAATAAAACAGCAGACTGCGTAACTCTACCACCCCCTTTAACATATTACATTATGTTGAGAAAAATTACATTAAATGCTCTGGAATGTTTTTATTTCCTTTGTTTTTTACTACGTTAATTTGTTAATTATGACTATATTAAGATAGCATAAACAAATACAGTGAAATCAGAAAATACAATTTTCGGACTAAAATCACTATGTGAATGTTCATCCGATGATATAGCAATCCTTGTAACATATCCTAGATTGCCCCTTTAAAGTTATCACTACTGTAATTTCTTTTTCTTTTTATCCTTAAAAGTAATAGCATTCACACTTTAGGTCAAACAGAACTGTGTTAATGTGTTTTTGATGCTTTGTGCTTACTTTAAACATGTTATGTGCATCAGACCTTAAATGCTCTGGAAGCTTTTATTTTATTCTTTTAATTATCTTTAATTTGTTATATAAGACGTAAATATAGTCCACATTACTTAAAAGTGGTAATTTTCTGATAAAGTGTGTCTTGAAGATATCAAATACATCAAATTCTCAAAAATCAGATTTTGGCCAAAACTCATCTTTTTTGGCCCAAAACGCCAACAAAATAAATTTTAGTTTTGGCAACAACTCTTATGAAGAACTAGACCATATGAGCAGTTGATATGACATGGTTGCTAGCTTGTAACAAAAAATGGCCCACATAATTTTTTTCTGAACACTTTATGATACTTGGTGGCTGTATGAGTGCAATAGGCTACCATGTAACATCGGTGTGCTGCCACGTATTGAACTTCAACTTTTCAATGAGGTTCATTTTTTTTAGCATTCGGGGGTTATGGCAAGAAGGGCCCCATATACAATAGCTGCCCATTTGTCATTACGTGTTATACTTGCCAAATCTAACACCTGGCAGTCATTGCAATGGTGCCTGCTTGCCCTAAACCCTCAATATCGCTTAGTGAAAAAGGCACGTGTGATCTCATACATTGATAAGCATTGCAAAAACAGGGTAAAAACAAATGGGCCCTTCTTACTGGGAAAACATCATTGTGTTCTAGTTTATAAATGGACTTTTGTTTGCCCTCCAGATCACCAAGCATGCAATGAAACATTACATGCCACTGAACAACAACACAGGTCCCAGCAATATATTCATGCTCAATCAAGCACCGTGTAATAGATTGAGAATACAGTATAGAGGTTCAAGGCGGAATCCTGTGAAACCCTTCTTTGATTTAATCAATGGTATCAGACCCTTCATATTTTTAAAGGGAAGTTATAATTAACTACAAAATCAACATCATAAAACACATTGACTTATATGGGTCAAAAACATGGTTGGGTACCAAATGGCAAAAATATAACATTCTGGAAGACGGATGAAGTTAATAACCTCTTGATCGCATATCAGTGATGTATCTTTGGGGGGGGCGCGTTCGGGCAAGGCACCCCCAAGGTTCATGCCAAACACAACAAAATCGACCTATTTTTGGCCTATTGAGTTCTCCGCCCCTGGTGTCCCCCCTCAAAAAGCCCAGTATGGATATGCAAGTGACTATATTGGTGAATGCAAAAATGTTGATCTTTTTTTTGAAAGGTTCCAACCAGCCCGAGGATGCCACCTACCATTAAATCGTCAGTGTCATTGGACATCTATTTGTTTAAGGTATGGAGAATTATTGGCGACTCAAATTAAGTCCTATTTGGAAGATATACTCTTCTCAGTGACAAGCAATTTGGATTTCGGCAAGGAAGAATTGTGAGCAAAATGTTATCCAAGTTCTTTAATATAATCAGCACTCTGGATAGGCTTGATTGTAACCTTGTTGATGCTATTTTTCTGGACTTCAATTTCTGCCTTTGACAAGGTAAATAATATTAAGCATTTGATATAGCGCTCTACCAATAACACAGCGCTTTACCCAAAACAATGCAACTTAAGTCAGTCATCTTAATACAGCGCTAATTGCAACATTCACACAACGACTGAAACCACATACATCAAATTAGGAAGGGGAAGGAAGTCCATTTTAGAAGCAGGATGAAACCAGAGTACCCGGAAAACCTGCGAGAGCGATCTTAACTGGACACCATTCACGAAAGCCTCACCCCTGGGCGGGATCAACCTGGCAACCTCAGTGGTGTAAAGCGATGGAAGACCTGCTGCGCTACTCCTCAATTTATTTTAATTACATTTATTGCTTCAAAAACTTCATGCTTGTGATATTCGGGACCTTTTATTATGGATTCAAACTTTTTAGTTGGAAGAAGCCGAGAGTTGTTTCAAAGGTGAATTTTCTGATTGTACATTGTTCACTTCAGGAGTTCCTCACGGTTCTGTGCTTGGCCAATTTCTTTTTCTTATTTTTTGTCCAGTGATATTGTCTTGTATGTCTTCTTTCCTTTTTCAATTTGCGATACCCATATAGTGGTAAGAACCTAACAGACTCCCTAGAGACCAGATATATCCTCAAGATGATTTTGACAAACTTTATGCTTGGTCAGTCCAAAACAAACGTCCCTCTTCAATCCGGAAGTGTGCAGGCATGCCATTTTTCTAGATCTAAAACTGTGGTATACCACTACTCTTCAGGTGCAAACTCTCCAACTTTTTGATATTTAACTGCTTAGTACAATTTTTCTTCTTATCTCTCTTTTTCTGCACACATTGATTCTACATGCAACAAATGTCTCCACTATTGGTTTCATCACAGATGCTCCAGGAAGATTACACTTTTTCTGCTCTTGAATCTTTACAGGGCTCTTGCACAACCTCACCTTTGGTTTACTGTGCTGTTGGTTTGGGCTCCTTACAATACCAGTTACATTGTAAACGAGAAATTCAAATTAAAGTACTTGTGTTCTCTTTTACAGGAAAAAGCATTTTGTGGAACGGGGTGAATATCTTGATAGGGCGTCTGAGTTTGGTTGTCTTGGAGTGGCCGATTTGTTCAATTTTCAGCGTCTACAATTTTGTTTTTCAAGCTTCTTAATTGCGTTGGTCCTTCATTTTGGAACTTTTTTTCGCAAAAGTCGCATCTCATGTGCGTTTCTGCATTGGAGACAAGACTAATTCTTCCTCAACTCTGTGTTTGTTAGTTTTCCCAGACGTTTGGAAAGTATACCAGTTATATTCATAATGCTGATTGCTGGTCAACATTCAAGTATTTGTGCATACACATCTTCTTTCCAACTAAGTTGTCATTTTATATTAGGTCATCTCAAATATATTAGGTTGGGCTTAATATTTTTTTCTATGTGTATGCATTAGAAGAATTGCACTACTGGATGCTTTGGGCTTATTAAAGCCCATATTTCTTTCCTGCGTCACTTGTCTTAGATATATGGTTGTAACCTATTTATATTTTCATAGTGGTCAATAAATATCATTAATTTATTATTTTGTATATTTTTGTTGGGGGATTTGGTGTTTACTATTAGTAATTTGTTCCTTGAAAATTAAACGCAATAGAGCCATTTTAAATCTTCTGACGGATATAGAAATACATTAAAGATTTTATTTTTTGATGTCTTTCATATTAATTGACCACCCCTGCATATCATTTGCTGATGAATAGTCAGTGTTACCTTTAGAAAATATTTAAACTTAATCAGTGACCAAGTTATGTTAAATGCTAGTCTGTCAAAAACTTGAGTGGGTGCGACAGCGAGGATCACAGCAGCACCACATCCCGACATTTCACATGCACGCTTAGGTTAAAAAATAATAAAACTTGGCAAATGCTACCAGGCTAAAATTAGGAACAGAAGTTGTTTTTTTAAATCTCAAAACAAAATCAATGTAGAACCTCTGATAAAAACCCCTCATTTTGATATTCATTATGAAGAGCCGGATACAATATTAAACCCCCTTATTTGGTTGAAATCATGATGTACAGGGCCTGAGGGGGAAAAAGGGTCCGATGAAATTTTTTAATTAAAAAAATATTACTTTTGTATGTTGTTTAGGCTCAGAGGGGTTTGGCAAACAGCATTTTATTTTATATGCCTTATCTAGCGTGGTATCTGCAGATGCACTCTTGGGGGTGTAATGGAAATTTGACAAGTTTAAATTACCAATTTAGCTTGCTGTGAGTTTCTTATTTTTACTAGGGGAATTTTCCCAGATGGCACCGTACGTACTGGGTTAATTGATGGCTAAGAACCAAGAACTGAATAATTTGAAATAGTATTAAAGAGAAGCACTTTTGTTTAAAAATAACTGCAATTATTTTCATAAGCATTTGGCAATGAAAGAATTGAGCACCAAAGCTAAATTTCTAAATAGATCTACGCTGCTAACTGCTACAAATTTCAGAAAAATGTTTAACTGTTCATGAGGGAAACCACTCACAAGACAGACAGGGTCTTTTGCGCTTTTTGTTAACCTGGATCCCATTTTAGATGCACACTATTCCTCCCTCGGACTATAAATTGTGATTCAGATTAAAAAAACTTTATTAATGCTATCTTATATAATCAGTAGTTGCCACTTGTTGCATAATAACAAAGCAAGTAGAATTTCTTTGTATCCCCCTAGTGAAAATAGGCCCTCAAATAGTTGCCATGCATGGTGCCGAAATGGACTAAATGGGACCAAACATAGAGGGCGCTTATTTTGATGCGTACAACCTGATATGAAGTTCTAGGATTGAAAAAACATTAGCATACACTAACAATCATTGTGATATAAGTTTGTTTGATTTTTGAGTCTTCCAGTGGGAAAAACAGATGAACAGCATCAAGAATTTGGGCCCATTTTGGTTTAAAAGTTGGGCAGAATCAGAAACCTTTACCAGAAAAAGTGCAAAATTTGACTACTGATTATATAAATAGCAATTAATAAAGTTTTTTAATACTGAATCACATTTTATAGTCAGAGTAGTAAAACTTTGAGAGCCCATAACGTCAAAACGGAATGGGGGGGAAATTTTGGGGGAATTTTTCCTTTTGACATCCTCTGTAGCCCCATAAAAATGTACCTTTGACTGCAATTTCAACCAAAAATCTGAGAAGGGTTGGGTTCCACACCTTGGTGTGTTGGCATGGAATGACCCAATATGGAAGAAAATTATTTCCAACTAGATAAGATTACATTAATGTTATACATTTTCTGATTAAAGTAAAAATTATTTGAAATATTGGGAAATTGTTACCCATTGCATTACATAATGTAGGCAAAAATCCTGCCAGATTACCACTTGTACGGGGGCATAGGAATAGGAATTAATACTGGTTGAGTGAGAATCAATTGACTGAAATTTTCACACAACAGTTTTCCAACTTTATAGAACCCAGTAAACAGCTTAGAGCTTCAGTGAATAATTCAAACACACACAACAGCAGAAGGTTCCACCAAGGGTGGTTTACTAATGCGAAAAACAGCCCACTAATAGCAATAATGTAGCATACGATCAACAGTAACATCATTTGCCATAATGATACTCACAAAAAGTCAGTATGTCATTTTGTGCTTGTATACTAAAATCTGTGCAGCTGGATTACAGTGCAGTGTGTAACCAGAGGGTGTATAGAGTCAATCACACATTGCACCAGTTTTGGGAAATTTCCCTCAATAGGGTCATTGTGATCTCACCAAAATCCTATTCTTACCACATAACAACCCTGCCAGTTACACTAATTTCCCCCAAAGTGTTAGTACTGGTAGGGAATTTTTAGCATTGATCATGAAATGTTGTGTGGTACTCGTGTTTCTGTAACTTTTATCCTTCTGTTTCTGTTTCTGGTTGAATACTGCGTAATCACTGTCAATGCTGCTATAACACGCAGTCAGTGTGGAACGGAGGACTATATTTTGAAGTGAGCCTTTTGACCAGAGAGCTAATATTAATTTGTTGAGTCTCTCTTTGAAAACGGTGATGTCTGTAATGCTACGCAGGTCCGGTGGTAGAAGGTTCCATTACCGGGTTGATCTTGGATAATGGGGAATACTGGTAACACACTTTATTGAATGGAGGAATTCCCAGGATGGAAAGGACCGGTTTGCTGTCTGTACAACTAGTTGTAGGAGGAAATTTGTTTGTCGGAGTGATGTTGTGGATCTTTGAATATGAATGAGGCGGAGCTTGGTGCGTCGATTTCAAGCGTTCCCACGGAGATTCGATAGCATGCTGGTGGACGCTGGATCTCCTGTTATAATCCCCGAGTACAAACCTGGCAGCACGCCTGCTGGATCGGTCCAGGGGACATTTTGGTGTTGATACTGATGAGGGTCCACAAATTGCAGCACAGTATCCAGTTTGGGTCTTACAAGAGTTTTGTACGCTGTGTCATGACAGATTGTTACATGAGTGGATGTTTCTTCTAAAAATGCCAGATTGGTTGTTTAGATGAGATTTTGTTATGTGACAAGCCAGCTAGATCGTGCGTAATATCACTCCAAGATATGGACTGATTTGAAAAGTTCCAATGTGTGATACATTGTCACCCCTTTTGTTGTTTTTTTTTGTGTTTCCCACACCCCCCACACCACCCTGTTTGTGTCAATCCCCACCCCCCCCCCCCCCCCCTTGTAGTAATTTGAATTATGGGTTTGATTTTATGGGCTGCAATCATGGCATAACATTTAGTTGAATTAAAGACATCGCCATTGGGATTCCCATTGCAGGAGAACATAGCATCTTGAAGCATGGGTGTCATGATTACTTTTAATGTCCCGGTAGATTATGCAGTCATCTGCAAACAGTGTAACTTTTGATGTGACTGGCCTTTGGTAAGTCATTGATGTATAGAAGAAAGAGCAAAGGCCCACAACACGTCCCTGGGGCACTCCTGATATTAATGGAGATTCCAGATGACTCGGGGCCCCTCTAGTAGTACTCGCGGCTTCTTATGGTAGAAAAACATGTTTCAGCCACTGCTGGATTGTTGTTTCCTGCTCGAGTTTACGGAGTAGTCTCTGGTGGGGGGACCGTGTCGAAGGCCATGCTAAAATCAAGTAAATCAAGTGCGGCTTGGACTTCTGTTGTCTAAAATTTTTCCTAAGTCGTCTATCAAACCAGCTAGGCTGAGTGTCACATGATCTGCCTTTGCGAAAACCATGTTGATATGAGTGAGGACATATATTGTCTAAGTGATCCATGATGTGGCGATGAATAAATGGTTCAAGAATTTACAGGAAGGGAGGAAGCGATACGGAGTCTATAATTAGCTGGATTGTACGCTCTCCTTTTTATAAATTGGAATAAATTTGCTTTTAGCCACTCTCCGGTACGAAGTACTGGACATGAGTTTGATAAAGTACAGTATAGGTTAAATTGCAATGCATTATGGGATTGATTCAAAACACCCTCTGGGTGTAACCTGACATTTGCAAATGGGGCGGCAGAAGCTGAGATAAATAAACATAACAGAGATCGGAAGCAAAGTTGTGATCCATTGTCAACAGCTTGAGCATATCGAACCAGGTCTGTTTCTGCTTGCAGAAACAAATTTTCAGCCCACCCTTTACCCACTTGCCCTTTCCCCTTCCCCTCCACGTACCGAGGCAGTCGATTCCAAGGGGGCACAATTCTTAAGTCTTCCCAGTAATTTGCTGCAATTAAGTCTGAACTTGACGAAATGCGTGCACAACACGCAAAAAATGCCAAATTCACTTTAATTTTGCCGAAATTAAGACCAAAATTGGCCTAATTCCATGAAAAAGATGGAAAAATGCATATTTTGGTCCATATCGACCTGCTTTTTCTAGCCAGAGTGGGCAACTTCCCCCCTCCCCCATCCCCCGGTCGATACGCCACTTCCCCGACCCCAAAATTGCAATGTCTAGTAATGCTCCTGGATGCTGTGTGTTGCTCTGACTGGTAATTATATTAACCCTGACTTTTGTTCCAGATTGTATCTCCTGATTTTTAAATTTATACCTGTACTCAGTTATCTACATAATGTATTTATTAACTGGGTCATAACTGGCCATGTTTCAATACACAGGAATTTGATTTATCAAATCAAAAGAAAACAAATTCAATTGCCAAGACACTTTGGAAGTTCTCCAATCATTTAGTAATTACAATTGATTGCTCTGTCATCCGTAGGTTCCTCCTTGAAGAGATTGAATAGTTCATTATCAAATTAAAGCTTTCCTATTTTTCTCCTAGTTATTGATTTGAGTGCAACAGAGCAAAACCACCTATTTATAGAGCCAGTGATGCAGAATACAAATACATTTACTTTATTTAGCCGATGCCAATTAACAAGACGGAGAATGTCTCGCAAGCTGCAGTGCACAATTCTCTGAATCTTGAACATACAGATGTCAAGTACATGTAGTTGCATACTGCCTGATACCACTATTTTGTTATTATTTTTTTTTTTAGTCTTAGTTTTTTATTTCAAAATATTTAAAAGTTTGAAATGTCAAAAGTGAAAAAATAACAACATATCATTAAGACTTATAAATTGAGGCTCCGGAGCTGATTTGGGCCTAAAAAATGGAGTCTCCGGAACTAGGTTTTCCAAAAATTTCAGAAAGCAAGCTGCAATTTCCCTCAATTTTCAGCTACTTTTGAGGTGTTTCAACAAAAATTTGGTAGAAAATGGATTTGGACATGAAAAGTAGTGTCTCTGGAATTGAAATGGTCTTAAAATGGGGGTCACTGGAGCTGAAAAAGTGCCTGAAAATGAGGGTCTTTTAGGCAGCACATACCCATAGTACCTCCCAATGTGAGACCCCCCCCCATCCCGTGTGCGTGTCCGGGAGAATCCGCATTTAGAAAACCCAATTTCCACGTGCGATTTTCAGCAATTCTGCGTTTTTCCACGTACCGAAAAATTGTTACTTTTCGCGCCAAATCCGCACTCAAACTGTACCAAATCCATGTAATTACGCACCTAGAGGGTCCAGGTAAACAACCATATATGGTTGTCCATTTTACAAAAGTGTAAATAAATCCATCTATCGATCATGTCGATAAAAATACGAAAAAATCAATGCCTATAACCCCGGGCGACTCATTAAAATGATGCATATTAAGAATCCAAATATGCCGCAAGCGTGTCAATCTGCACATCAGCACAGCGACACTATCTAGGCAATTTGTTTAGCGCTTTTGTGCTAGTTCCCGATTTAGTATTTACAGTGAAGCAACAACCTCACCCCCATAAATTAAATGGATCAATCCAAACACCACAATGAACAACAGTTCCATTCATATGTTAATTGCGAGTAAACAAGAATAAACAACGGTAATTAAGTCCTAATTAATTTTTTAAAAATCATTTAAAAAATGACAAATCTAGATTTGAAATCCAAATAAATCAATGTATGGTTTAATTGCAAAATATGTCATTTTAGCATGCAAAGTCAAAGATCGTACCTTTAGTTGGGCATGTAGGGGGGGGTTCCCATGCACCCCCACAGTACTTAACCAGACAAACTTTTTGGATGCCTTTTGGGGTCCTTTAACACATTTCAGATGTTAACAGTGAAAAAAGTGAGTGCTCTTGAGATATCCAAGATGGCCGCCAAAAATGGTCAAATTTTAAAAAATGTCATAATACAGCCTAAAAATTGGATAATTTAAGCATATAAATGAAATTACATTATATAAGTTCAAAAATTTTCCAAAATAATTATAAATATAGCAAGGATATGGTGTGTTAGGACAACCCCATGCTCTGCTATTGGCAATGATATCTTAATTTATATCCAAGATGGGGGCCAAAAATCATCCAAAATGGCCGACAAAAATGGGAAAATTGTAAATAAAATCATAGTTTTGCCAGACAAATTGATTATTATTGAAAAACTTGGCCATTTGGAGGGAAACTTGGCCATTTGGAGGGAAATTTATACCTAAGATAGAGTGGGAAATCTGTGATGCAATTATCTTCCCGGGAAATTTACATTTTTCAACCCCTGCTCAGAGGTACTAATTATGAATTTTATGCAACTATTATGATAAAAGACCTTCTCAGGTAAGTGTGTGCCCTGTTTTACGAGTGAGGATAATATCCCTAACAAAATACCACACAATGTAATATTGTGGTATAATGATAGAACCTACAATATTTTGTGGTAGTTTGTGGTATGTGAACTTATCATTGACATATAAAGCGTGGTACATTCACATACATCCCGCACCCGACCCGCGCCATGAAAACCTATAACATTAAGGTTCCCCTGGGCCCGCAATTTCTCTTGGCAGCCCTGTACATTGTGGCCTATGGTGCAGCTTGTTGTTTATTACTGTGGTATATTGTGGTATATGATGAGTTACTCCAATTTGGTATTGTTATGATTTATCTAACTACTAAGCATATACCACAATCAAATTTTGTGGTAGTTTGTGGTCTATGGAAGTGCAAGTATGATGAAAGTTGTGGTATATTGTGATCTGTGGCAAAGTCTCACAATATACAGCCCTGCAAGTGTTAGGGATATGAAACAATTTTTATTAAGCTCGAATATTTGCGAATCCTTTTTTCATCGGAAGATATTCATTTACAACTGCCTACAGGTTATTGTACATGGAAGGGATTCTACTGTGATGCCTAGCATGAGGTTGCTATGGCTTTTTTTCCGCTACGATAGCCCCTACTTCTTCTTCTGCATAAAGCCGAGCCGGCAGTTCATTCATAAACAGGGATCCACTGGCCCCATATGGGCCACAAAGTCAAGAATTTGGTATACTTACAGGTCCCTAGATGACACGAAATCCCCACACATCCCCCGGGGGGGGCGGGGGGGGGGGGGGGGGGGGGGGGGGGGGGGGGGGGGGGGGGGGGGGGGGGGGGGGGGGGGGGGGGGTTTTTTTTTTTTGCATATGAAAACGTGATTTTCTTAAGCATACTAAGGTCAAGCTCGATTTTAAAAATACAAAACGGTGCACAGCTCATGCTTACATCCGTGAAATGTGGGCCCTAAAAGGACCACAAAATGACCGAAAAAAAATTGAAACAAACAAAGAAATAAACACAGTGTCTCCCCTCCGGGCGTATATAGTAATTAATGGTAATCAGACGAAGAATAAGCGTGCTGGTGCCCATTGTAAAGAAATAACCGGAACAGTCCAGGGGGCGACTTGCTAGTGGGGGGGGGGGAATTTTTACAGTTAAGAAATAGCCCGTTCTCAAAATCATCAGATTATCTTTAAACCATGAAGGGAAAATCAGGCAAGGAAACAATGTTGCGTATAATATTAGGGTGGTCACATGAAAAATTTGACGTATCTCCCTAGTTCAATTTATTTTTCCTACCCGAATTGTTTCCCTTGTCAAATATTGCAAAAAACTGTTTGATCATCGAAACGGAATTCCGTACTAAGGGACAGACTTCTAAAGATTTCGAAACTGCGTTTTTACCCCATTGACGAGTTTCTTGAAATGATGATTTAGAGTATTTAAGGAGTATTTAATTTGAGAAGGACTTGTGTGTTGTGTGAGTCATTTTAATTTGTTAATTTGATGAGTCCATGCAAAAGTAAATAGAATAGTCTTGTTTGTTATAACTTTTACATTACAACACTTTCAAAATGGCCAGAATTACCAAAAATGACTTGGCCGGCCTGAATTCAATAATTTTGGCCACAATTGGGCAATTTTAGCAGATGATAATTTTGTGGAAAGAGGTTAAGAACCACTAGGGTTTTTTTTTTTTTTAATAAGAATATTTATTTGCTATGTTATTATGTAAGTAAAACAAGAGCACCCATGGTGCTGAAGCTTCATAAGAAAAGTGTGGTAGAGTTTGAGTAGAGATGGTTGTGTGTTTGTGCTTTTGGGTTTTTGGTAGATGTTTTGTGAATCAAGTCTTGTGATTCTAGCAATAAGTGTTGGGGATGGAGGGAAGGTCATTTAAAGATCTGGTTTTTTTTAACTTTAAGTTGCGTAGGACTCTGTAGTGTATGTAACCTTTGTTCTCATGTTTATAGAGTGTTCTTTCATGGCTTATCACTGATGTTTACCCTATTTGCTTTGACTTATGCAATGACCTCTAATGACCTTGTAATGTATTAGTTTTATGGCATAAGCAATCAACCTCCATCTCCAAGTTTATTGCGGAACATAATTGGTCCCCTGTCAACTTTGGTTGACAGGGGGAACTGGGGACTATAGAAATCTTTGCATGTGTGTGTGTGTGCGTGAGTGTGTGTGTGTGTTCCCACGCAATATATTGGATCTATGCAAGTATGGGTTTCCATCTTTGCAACTTAGGATGCATCTCAAGTGGCATTGGCTGGGGATTGAAAGTGGGTCATGGGGAATCGGTAAAGTGCAAAGATGGTCAAAAATAGAGTCAATTTTGGTTCAAGAATAGGATATCTAGTTAGAAGCCTTGTAAGAATGTATCTTTGATCAAACCAAGTATGGGTGTACCAATTTGCACCATAGATGTAACCAAGGAGTGTGGATTTGGATGAGTTCGGAGTGGGGCATGTGGCCTGGGGTCAAAGGTAAATGTGGTCAAAAAATGGGTTGATGAAGTGCTATAAGCCTTGTTGGGCAATTGTGGGCTGGATGCTGAAACTTGGTGGGTGTGTGTCACATTCAGGACCGAAAAAGTGTGAAGGTGTCATGAAGGTCACGTGGGGTCATCAAGGTCAAATGGGATAATATTATAACCCTTGTCAATCGTGGTAGGATGATTGTGGGAAAATGTGGTGATGTGGGGAAAAACATTCAGTGCTGAAAAAGTTTTGAAGGTCATTGCAGGTAATGCGGGGGGGTCATTTCAGGTTTTAAATGATTTAAATTACGATAACCCTTGTCATTGTGGTAGATGGTGAAACTTGGTGGCGTGTGGTCAAACATCAGTGGTTTGAAAAATTTGACGGTCATTTCAAGGTCCTCTGGGGTCATTCAGGTCAAACCATTAAGTTGGTGGTAGGATGGTAAAACTTAGGGGGTCTGTGGTCAGCATTCAGTGCAGAAAAATTTGAAGGTCATTTGAGGTCATGTGGGGTTCAATCAAGGTCCAAAGGGATTAATACTGCATAACCATTGTCAAATGTGGTCTAGTAGGATGATGAAAGTGGTGATGTGTGGTGACATCAGTGATGAAAAATTTGGGAAGGTCATTTCAAGGTCATGCGGGGTCATTCAAGGTTACATGGATTTAAATTGCTATAGCCCTGTCAATTGTGGTAAGGATGATGAAACTTGGTGGGTGTGTGGTCACATTCAGTGGTGAAAAATTTGACGGTCATTTCAAGGTCATGGTGGGTCATTCAAGGTCAAAGCACTAAGTAGGTGGTAGGATGGTAAAACTTAGTGGGGTGGTCAGCATGCAGTGCCAAAAAATTTGAAGGTCATGCGGGGGTCATCCTAAGGTCAAATCACTAATTATGTCAAGTAACACTTTTCTCGTCTGAACTCTTTAAACAAGGCGGGTCGTGGAACCCTATGTCGCCTGTTTAGGGCTATTAACTGTGTTTATGACCTTCAAATGTTCAGCAGAAGAAAACAATGTTTACTACACCAGTTTCTTGACCATACAACTAATTAGGTAGTGATTATTTGACTTTGGATGGAACAAAACCGCATGTCCTTGAAATGACCTTCAAAATTTGTCGGCAGTGAAAGTGTTGAAAACCTCACGAGGTACGAGTTCATGCCCAATCCCATGCCCAAACAGCAAGTGTAAAGGTCACAAATGTCACATGCAGGTAAGAAAAATGAGGGTACTACCCAAGGCCCAATGTATTAAATGTAATGAAAATCGCTTACATATGTGGAGTGCACCAAGCAGTGTTACAATTCTGACCATTTTAATGGTCACACAAGTCAAAAAGGTCACCATATGGCACCGACTGCGGGTGATACATGTGGATGCTCCAAGCAATGTTAGAATTCGACATTTTAAGGTCACACGGAGGTTAAAAAAGGTCAGATGATCACCCACATGCGGGAGGGGGAGGGGGGACCATGCACAAGGAAATTACCTTGCAAGTGAACATAAAATGTGGGCATGAGGCCTAGCTGAAACAGTGGCAGACATTTGCCAAATGGGAATACAACTTTAGTATTCCAAAACAAAAATCAGTTTGTTGGAACCCAAACTCAAGTTCATTGCGAAGTTTGTCAAATTTTTGGCCTAAAGTCACTTTAGCCTGTATGTAGAAATTCAGTGCAGGAAAGGCTAATTGGCGCCAAAGATGTTTTTTAATGACATGAAAATTTAAGAAAAAGTCTAAAACTTTAAGGCTCAAACTTGAAAAAACTAAGCTACTTCCATATGTACATAATGAACTGCATCGTTGAGATAGAGCTCTTTAAAATAAGCTTTCCATAAAAAATGACAGAGCTCGCGTCTGACAGCCCCATTTTAAGAAAGGTAAGTCAGAACTAAGTTCATATGGCGTATTCTTTTTTTGTTGAAACTCTATAACAGTCTAAACTTTCAAAGATTGAAAACTTTAAAAACAAACTATATACTATAAGCAATAATGTTTGTAGCGGTCATACTTTGTCACATTGCGTTAAGAGTTAATAAATAGCTTACAGAGGACTTTGGCGTACAGCAGTTAAATAGTTGATGAAGGTGAACCATCCGAAAGTCGGGAGGGAAAAACATGTCGGAAAAATATTTTAAAGATGTAGAAAATGAAAAATCGTTCAAATCCATGTCCTCTTTATTCATTTGGAAAATGATGCCCCTCGTTCCTTAACTTAATGTTCTGTATTAATTATTTCTTTATCTTTCTTACACTTTCTTTTTATTTAGTAATGCGACTAGTTTCAGTATGTGTGCGGGCGGAGAAAACGTACGTCCGTATTCGTATCATTTTCCCGTACAAAATACGAAAAATCCGTACTAGAGGCATGTTGCAGCGCGCAAGTGGTTTGGGGTTAACATTTTTACTACAGACGCCAGGACACAAGACTAGTACATCAGGGCTTTATGGGTTCTAACAACAAATTTCATTATGGACTGTTCTTTAAATCATGTAGCACTTAATGTTTCCCTCTAAAAACCATCATGATTAATTGCCCCAGCGCGCGTTACTAAAAAACATTCGCGTTGCTCCTGCTGCAATGCTGAAAAAAATTTCCATTTCCCCCTTTTTTATGTGTTGCATCATTTCTTACAAGAAAACATTTTCGGCTCTCTGACTATCAGATGAAAAAATGTAAGTAAAAAAAAAACATTTCCGTCCTCATGTTTGATGTAGACTTGTCAGAAACAGGAAAATAATGGAAAAAATTACAATTCAAATCACAAGGTAGACCTATAGGCCGAAGGTTATATTTTCCTATTCGACCAGTTGATGTTTTAAGAGGGACTGAGTCGGGTTTCGTACTTTCCAAACGGATTAATACGGCACGCAGGAAGATCTCAGGTACAAGATTAAATTCGTCATGAAGGGAATTCATGTCGGAACCATTCAGTAGTACGGAATAGGGGAGATCGATTCAACTAAATTAAATCTTCTGTTGTATTTCCCCCTCATCGTAGGCTAACACTCTTAATGGTCATAACAGCTTCCGTACCGAGATCTTTCCGCTAGTTCAAATTCTTTATCGAGCTCGGTGGAAAAACTTAGTACAAATTGAGTCCCCTCCCCTCCGCATATTTACCAAACTGTGGTGCGGTGGGCTTGTGACACTTGGAGCTAACACTGGCCCATTTTCTAACATCTCATAAGAGCTCTGAAAATTACATAGGGGCCTATGAACAAGGGCTTTTTCAGTTTGTTGTAGTTACTATATTACTGGTGGAAAATATTGACTACCTGCAAACTTTATTCCCCTTTGGTAAAAAAACGGGGGAGGAATCCAGGTGACGAATCAGGAAATCCTACAAAAATCCACGGCTTTGAGAGATAATATTACGCTATGTCGCATCGTGATTTTTTTCTGAGCCCTAGGCGATCATTGGTCAATTATTTTATAAACAAAGCATTTTATGTTCTCCTATTAGAACAGTATGAAATTTGTGCGGACTTTCAGTATGCAGTATACTCAAATATTTTTCCAAAGCTGGTTCTATGGCCTTACGTGTATAGTTGTGTCTGTCTATCCCGGGCCACGGGCGTTATGGTAATGAGTGTTTGACTATTGTAATCACATGTGCCAAGCCTGGACAAGGGGAGGGCCCAACATTGCGCACAGGTTCTCATTCGCCGGTAAACGCCAAAACAGGGCAGGCCATATTTATTATTATCAATGAGGTCGTGTGATGTTGATAAACTTTTCAGGTATTAAAATGCGCACAATTTGGTTGTATCAAACTAGCAACGACAAGACCCGATGAATGGAAGGACAATATTAAGGCTATTGGATTTAACTAAACCTTGACCGAGTTCGCGCCAGGATTTTCGTAGTATTTTCTTATAATGAGGTCACAGATATTGATAACCGACTTCTCAATCACGCACTCTTGCATCTATGGTAGCGGTAGAAAACAAGAGTATAATGCAAATTAAGGCACCCTGCAGGTATTGAAAGATGACTACATTAGATAAGGGGTGGGGTGTATGCCTATGGTTGTCTTTTGGCATTTAAATTCAAAATCCATAATGATTTTGTTTTTGGATGGGAGTTTTAATGATCGCTGGTTGCCATCCTTTTGTATTTCCTGGATCTCTTTGAGTTACAGGCCTACACTGATAGAACCTGGAAATTGTTCGTCCTCAATTCTCTTCTTTTTTGGGACCGTGGAGGGTGCGTTAATCAATAATGTTGTGGCTGTGACAAACCTTAAAGTATATATTATTTTATTATATCATTATTGTATCTTAAATTTTTGTTGTACATTGTTTGGAAATTTTGTATTGTCTTGATTGCACCGCCTCTTGGCGAGTGCTACTGTTGTAAAAGTGTTATTCCAAATAATAAATAAAATAAATATAAGAGTGACAAGAACAAATATTTATCTTGACAAACTAAATTTTGCGTTAAAATAGCGATCGTAGGTTAAATAAAGGTTAATATTCGGAACGACATTGCTAGAACAATTCCTGGACAAGTTTTATTCGACGCCCTTTTGTGAACAGGGAGGGAGTGGTTTCATGTTGTCAATTAAACAATGATTCAAACTTTGACGATTCCATACCAAAAATCTGCAGTCATGTTAGTACAAACATGTTAAGTTCGTTTAAAATAAAACACTACATACGGCGTTAATCACAAAACAATTTAAAAAAGGAGGCATTTGACATTTAAAAAAAGCCATAGCTGATTTTTAAGGATAGTTTCATTAGGAGATACGGAAGTAACTGGATTTCTTGATAAAAAATAATGTCTCGATGGCACCACACACAACAAAAAAAAAAACCTGAGCCACCAATTGGTTGCTGCCGGGAGGAGGTCAATTTCTCATAACAACCACACTGAACCTTGCGGCATCGCAGTAGTCAGTGTCTTTTATGAATATGCCATGGGTCCCTCATTGTTTGCAGAGGGTCGAGTGGTGGCATGACAACACCGGCAACCGCGACGCGCTGCAGTCGCATGGCACATCACGAGGTCGTACTTCGAAACATTCATTACAATAAAAGGACAACTAAAATCGTTATAAACTTCAAATAAAACTATAACGTGATGAAACAAAAGCTTACAATAAAAAAAACAACTAACAAATCTACACAAGTCCACAAAGAAAATCTTGACAAACGCAATCGCACTGGAACCGGCCAATCCATCCATGTCCTTGAATTAAATGGTATATTTTCACATTCGTAACCCGACCTTTACAAACTCGAGGATGAAAAGAGGTGGATAATGCCCCGGGATCATGTGACTTCGGCATGCTAATCAGCCTGAGGCGAACACACCATACAAATACAAGAAGACTAATCGCCACAAACTCCCCATCCGAATAAAATGAGCCCAAAACACTGTCCAAATAAATAATACATATATAACAAACTAAATTATTAATAAAAATAAAACTATACAATAAATTAATCACAAAACATAGGAACAACCCCGAAATAAAACCTTAATATTGCCAGACTCCCACTTATAAATCAACTTAGCGCCCCTAACACCAACTTGGTATACACCCTATATCTGAATTATTTATTGGACGATATTTTTTTGACAAACACCTGCTTGCACCTCATACGGACGTGCACATTACACCTTGAACGCTATGGAATTGTACGTAAACGTATACACACAGACACACGTGCAATTCAGTGCCTGATTCTGATTCTTTGCTCGTGTTATTTGAGTTGTATATTTTATTAGGTGTCGCTATTAAAAAATCGCGCTTCGACGGCCGCGTGCGCTATTACAACAAACACATACGGAGTATTGACTCTGATATTTTGGGTACGGGGGGTTACACATGCGACACAAACACACAAACAAACTGCGGAAAATAACACACTTCTAGGCCATTTTGCTGACGAAATTCATTCAGTTGAAGGAGCACATTCCACACTTTCACACGACCATTTTGAACAAATCTGCTCACTCAAGGGCAACGGAGATCGGACTAGGACTTTTTCGCCCGCTCTGACGAATCGGTACGATTAGATAAGCTCCACTAATGAAGCTAAAAAATGTCTAATAGGTTTGAAATTTCTACTTAGGACCTTTCAAAATGGCCGAAATCACCAAAATGCACTTTCGGGGCGGCCTAAAATGATAATTTTTGGCACATTGGGATAGTTGCAGATGATAATTTATGAAAAACGATTAGAGCAATGGGGTTTTTATTTGTGTTGATTTATGCTAATTTATGCATTAAATAAAGAAAAATGTCTAATATGCTGAAAATTCTACTTTAGGAAACTTAAAAAATGGGACAAACTCACCAAAAAAAGCATAACTTTGGGCCCGCCGCGGTCGAAAGTTGATTTTGGCACATTTTGGCAAATTTAGCAGATTATAATTTGTGAAATAGACTTCGAAACACTGTAATTTTTAATTTCCATTGTTTAATAAGAAATTGCGGACATTTCTACTTTATTGACCCTTTTAAAATGAGTGAAATTATCGAAATCATGGTACTTTTGGCAGGGCTTATTTATGCCGACAAAGTATTGATTTTAAAACTTATTCGGTGATATTGGACAATTTTGAAAAATAAGACTTTAGAAATATTTAATTTGGTGATGGCCCTAATGCAAAGTAATGTAATAAAAAACCATTTTTATAATGCAGAGTAATAATTTTTATTTTCTTTTTAATAATTCATCGGTGTTAATTGATAAGGGGACTAAGACTACCGGGGAAAAAGTAAATAATTAGGCAAAGGGGGAAAAAAAAGAAATGGGAAAAGGCAAAGGAAAAAAAAAGGCGAGGTAAAAAAAGGCAAAGGGAAAAAAGCAGGAAGGAAAAGAAAAAGAGAAAAGGGTCTCAAAGCAAAGGATAAAAAAAAAAGCAAAAGAATCAACCCGGCAATATCCCAAGGGAAAGGGACAAGGAAACCCAAAGGGAAAGAGGGCAAAGAGGGACAAGCAAAGGGAAAAGGCAGTGGAACAGCCAAATGGCTCTGGAAAAAGGCAAGGAAATAAAAGGGAAAAAATGAGGAAAGAGAAAAAGACAAATGGGACCATAATGCAAATGGAAAGCAAAGGGGGAAAATATGGCAATGGAAATGCCAATGGGAAAAGGGGCAAATGTAAAAAGAACAATTATGCAAAGGGAAAAGCCAAAGGAAAAGAGGCTAATGTAAAAAAGGGGGGAAATGGATGAAGATGGCAGAAAAAGGCAAAGGAAAAAAGAGAGGAAAAAGTGAAGGCAAAAGCGGAAGATAAAGGGAAAAAATGAAAAGGTCAACGGAGGAAGGAGTAAAAAAGGCAAAGGGAAAAAAAGGCAAAGGGAGAAAAAGGCAAAAGAAAGAAGACAAAGGGAAGAAAAACGCAAATAAAAAAAAAAAAACAAAAAGCACAATGAAAAGGGGGACAAGACAGGTGAAAAGTAAGAAAAAAAAAAAGGAACATGGGAAAAGGGAAACTTTAATTTTGGCCTTTGCCTTGGATTTTATAGGTGCCAGAGAGTCTGCATGCTGAGGGGAATAAGGCAATTGATACCTCCGAAAATAAAAAAAACAAACAAACAAAACACACACAGAACACACACCCAAAAATCCTTAAAGACCATGAAGAAATTCACAATACACCCCAGTCACCCATCACCACCCCTCCCCTTTTAAATCGATTTTGAAAATCACCAAGCCCAACGTGCAAACGCCGCCCATTAAACCCAGTGGATTTACTGCAATAATAATTTATCTCTTTAAGTAGTTTTTATCAATCTCTCTAATACATCACGTGTACACTTTCAGTTAATTATTATTATTTAACAATATTCTATTCCCTAGTTTCAAAGAATCCATAATGTCACTCCTTAAAATGTTCAGATTTTTAGACTGTTTGAGCCCACAACCCTTTAAATGATGGAAGAGTCCATTGTGTACAGTCCATTTTCAAAAATACTCCATCCATATGGATGATCCATTATTTTACCGGCAAGGATTACCGGCCGGCGCTGCACAAGAGGGCTTCACATTTCGTGTGTGACAGCCAATAATCCAACAAATAGCAACATAATTTACTTGTTAATTTAGATCCCAAAATATTCATATTACTTGAGGTTTTCCTCAATGAATTCTTGGCTTATCAGACGGCTAGGGTTGGGGCATTGGTAGTGAATTTTATTCTGAGAGAACAAAGCTCAAAATCTCCCCCGCGGTAAGATTTAGGAACGCGGAGCCACGTTGCTTTTCCTCAAAGGGTTTTTCCCTTCCCACGCGCATGGCCCGGGACCGTTTGAAATAGACGGCGTATTTGATATTTATTTAATATTATGTCTTTGCCGTGCAAAAATAATGAATGTACTCATTTTGTTTAATTACAATGTGATCTTTTCAAATATCGATATCACTTTTTGTTAGAGATCGTACTATGAATAATTCCACTAAATTTTGTTTTGATTTGAGAAGAAAGGTATGATTTTGGAACCGTACTCTCTACGACAATGGAACCATGGCGATACATTATTATTAGTGGAAGAACGAGGTGAGCGCCGGAGGCCGAGTTCTTCCACACAAAAATAATGGTGTCGCCGGGTTCATTCGTCGTAAAGAGAGCACCGGTTCCCCAAATCATACCTTTATTCTCATTCTTAAACAGCTTTATCATTAGATCTCTTTAAAAACTAACGCCATTTCGCGATGCTTTTAAATACTATTAATTACGGCTTAACTACAACAAGAAAGCTGCCAGCCACCCAGTGAAAACATCGCACAACCCGCTGAACGCAACGATCACACGCAATGAGACGCAACGAGACGCAACGTTTGCAGCGCGCGGTCGAAAGTAAGCAAAACGCGTATGACGCGAGCGCTTCAAACCTAAAAATACTTCAATACGCAGCGCGTACTCCTGTGGTTCATTAAACGAATTGAACCGGGCATCCCCATGAATGCTTACATTTTCACAGCTGATTAAGAATGTAACTCTTTCAAAACTATTAGTCGTACGAGACGCAATATCACAATGTCACGGGGGTCATTTTCCTTTTCTTGCATTTTTTTTACGGTCATATGAAATCTGACATACCCTCCATAGAAACTATGTTGTTTTGAATAGGGCGATTGAGTGTAGCCTTCACTGCAGGGAAATTCTCGGCAGCACGACCTCCCAGTGTTACGCTAGCGCTACTGTGGTGCGATAACTTTCGTTTTTTCGACGCTTTATGACTAGAGAATAAAACATCGTAAGCTTGTAAAATTTGATCCACATGTAAAATAACATGATTGTTAACCGACGAATTTTCAAGGATTATTTTGTTGAGAGTATATGGATTTTTACTTTGTTAAATGATACATGTTTCAACAAAGGTTCATCACTACAACACACACAGCATAGCCGCGACGCGTGTATGGTGTAACAACAGTTAAGCACGCATAGTGACCACCTAATACTATTTTTAAATCAACTGTCTTAGGACTACATCAAGTCAGATTTTTCAATAAGTGCTGTTTTTAATAATACTGATTCTGGATATGCTTCATTCCGCATCGGATCCAATGCGCACCCACCCCGACTTTTTCAATAGTACACTTTACCGCACGTATCGTTGAGGACAACGTGCCACTCTCGTGAAGAGCTACTGTGATGAAGTAACACCCCCAAATGAAAACGTTCATCACATTAAGTAAGTGCCTTTTCAAGTGTTCCGATCTAAGGGGTTTTTCAATGTCAAAATGCATGTAACTTTGGCCCTGTGCATGTAAAATGTTGTCTGTGCATATACATTTTTGTGTCAATTCGCCTTCCAGTTACCGCTGTTTTCAAGGAAATTCTAATTGTGCATGTAACTTTCATTTCCTAAATCGGACACTGTTCCTTTTACTAGGTAAGTGTGTGCCCCCATTTACGAGTGAGGATCATAGATCATTTATTAGCTCCGAATATAGCGATCCTCTTTTCGTCGGAACCTAGTCATTTACAACTCTACAGGTTATATTAGAGATATTAGGCTATTTTTCAAAGTAATTCAAAGGTTTCGGTTTGTTTACCATATTGAAAAAAGAACAACAATATTTTTATCAAAAAAACACTAAAGAAATCCATTGAACAGATCAAAGTTACCGACTTCTAAATATTTTCAATTTCATGCCTTTTCCTGGAATGTTACCTATGGAAACTGCTGTACAATCATGGCAAAACCATAACTGAAATTAAACAAAAGTCAAAATGGCAGAGTGACAGGGGTAGAATTTCGTAAAGGTCCGCGCGGGTCTAAGTGGACCTCGCACATAATTTTGTCGTCGAGTCATGGACTCTCAAATTTGGATTCTTAGTAACAATGTTGCAGGAAGTCCAAATTGTCTGTTTTCTCCACAAAATTTGTTTTAGTTAACATGGCTAGGCTATACTAGGCAGGATTTACTAGATTTAATAGACATGGGGTACATCAAGTAAAGCTAACAATCACAAATTAAATAGTTTAATAGGCAATAAATTGTGTCCAACAACTTTTAATTTGACAAGTATCATCAGACTTGCATTATTTTAGTCTCCTAAGTGTCAGTCACTCGGTTACAGGCTTTTCTACAAGTTTTAAGCACATGTGAGGTCCCCTCACGCCCATATTTTATCGCGTCCTCTTCGACCTTACCTCTCGTATTTTGATGATTCTTATCACCATTTTCCCTACACACTAAAACGCTTTACGGCTTTTCTTTTCCCAGACGCGTCGTAAACAACTCACACGTATTTCGGAGATCTGCCTCCCACTGTAATAGGGCCTTTCTCTTGACACTGTTTTTTTTTTTTGCATATTAACAATTTTACAGATTATTAGGTTTAAAATAATACGTGGAATGCCGGGTAAATTTGGTACACCATGGACTGCGGTACCGACAAAAAGCTGAATCTTGCACTGGATTCTGGAAATACCACGTTGGGGCGGTGGGAACCGATCAGATCGACCGTCATGCATCAATGGAATATATTGGGCTTAAATCGTACTAGTTAATGTTCATTACCAATCATCGCCTCGTTATACAAAACTTAGGAATGTTGATTAATAATCCCGGAAGTTCCTTCTTCTGAAAAATCGGGTGTTTTCGTGTTATCGTAATGTGTAGTTTTGAACTACGAGTGATCATGATTTGATACGATGGTTCCACCGAGTCCCCATGGACGCGCGCTGTAGTATTTGTGTGAGTCTCCGCGTGAGTCGACTCACGGACTCGCGCCGAAATTCTACCCCTGGAGTAGTTTTCCAATAATGTAACTTATGGCAATCTTTAAAATTTGGAATATCTTTGTGCCATATACAACTGTTCTTTGGAGTTTCCATGCCCTTTTAAGTTTTGAGAATGTTTTGAGATGTATATTTTCCTAAATAAAAACGAACAAATAATTTTCTTTTTGATATCAGCATCTCTAGAGTCGGGTGAATAATTGTCTATTAACCAATTTGTAACCGATGCTAGCAATTTGGTTCCAAAAAGTTCATGTCAACATTACAACAACAGCTGCTAATTTGGCAGCCCAATGTGACACAACAAGGGTAATTTTCACTGACAATTTCATAATGTGAATTTTAAATCTGGAAAGTGGTTATCACATGATGCAAAAGACTCTCAAGAATGCCTACAATTAACGTTTATTGCAATAAAGAATATTTAAGCCACTTTGCAGCTGTAATTAAGCAAAACGACGGTGGGTATCTGCTAAATATGGCCTTTACTACAACTACCACCAACTCGTCATGACTAATAGTCTATGAGAACAGCCAGCCTAAAAAAAAAAGTAAGACATCTAGTCTGATCTCAGGACTAACCCCTGAGTGATCCTGTTGAGAGTTTTACATAAACTTGGTAAGAAAGATGACAAAAAGATAGACAATGTCCCATGTGTTAAGATTTAACAAAAGACTCCAAGAAAGTTTCCGAATCTCACAAAATGAGCAAAATTGGGGCAAAATTGAGGAAAATGGAAATCTCTGAGCAAATTACATGTACCTTCGAATTTTAATTCTTCATTAAGGTATTTATATACTATCGTCATGAATGATATATCCAAATTGGCAAACAGGATTCAAATCACCCACCAACCCCGCCATTTTACCTGAAACGGCCTGGGACCAACAACATATCGTCTCTTTTATGGTGCCATTGACTCAGGTTTGCGTGGATTTCTGCGTTTTAAACGCACTGATTTTTGTGAGCGTTATGGTTTCCCAATCATTACCAATGAGCAGTGTATTATAACTATCCTTTTGCTTTTTAAAAAACCGAAATCAGTATTGAAATAATGCTGTGGGTTTTTGTTTATCTCATTGTTTAACTAACACTTTTTTACCATGAATTGCATGGTTTTCAGGGAAAAAGTGCTGTTGTGACTTCTAGTTCTACTCCAGAAAGTGCTTGCTAACCGTGATGCTAGACGCCCTTTGCTTGAAATGAAAAACGTCCATCAACGTAGAACGAAAGGTTCCGTTCATACTTCACTGGGACACTGCAACGTGTGTTTGCAGTAAGTTTCAGTGCTCGAATACGGTCTGTGTCCAGTATACTGCATTGCAGTACTGCAACCGAGTTAAATTTATTTTCACTGCGGACTGCAAGTCAGGTTACGTTGAGTTTGCAGCAAGTGATCAATAATCGGCACTGCACAAGTGAGGAAGTATGAACGCACCTTTAGTTCCTTTTGACATTTCAATCATGATTGCCAGTTTTTATTTCATTGACTTTGGTTTAAAAACAATTTAAATTTTCACATCCAGTGCCACAGACTGTATCACTATTCATAGTATCAGTGGTGCCACTCAACAATTCCTCAACACAATAACTAATTACTTCTGATATAAAAACTCTTTATATAAACCTCATATATAGATCCCTTCATCTGATTGGTTAAAAAGTGGAGGCTAAATTCAACAGCTCAAAGCATTGACCAAAATGAAACTATTCCCTGGGAGAGCGGGCATCTCATTCATCATGACCTATACCCTGGAGACCTCTTCCTTCCCAAGCATAGAGACGCGGTACGACTATATTCCATCCGTTATTATGAGTGACACCTTTAAGCTGGTGTAGAGTGAATATAAAGCGACCGTAATTTTGTTACATCGTATGTGGGGAGTCTGTGCTGTAGGGTACCAGTCTGATACAAACCGGGCTACAAACAAGAGCAGGGAATGGCTGAATCGCAGCATCAGTAGGCCTATCTGCTTTGATGTTGTTGTTACTGCTCGTACCCGTTTGAAACCTATCCCCTCTGATATTGTTTGACAGCGATCGTCATAGCGCCATCGCCCGGCATCGCGCTTTGCTCTTTGGAAATAAAATGGCCTGCGCCCATAGGCATCCGCACTCAGGTTTGACGGGTCCCTGGCAAGATTTTCAACCGTTGATAAGCACCTAGATCCAAGATTTCTGAGACAAAGAGACAACATTGTGTTTTAGGTGATTGTAACAGAATTATAAGTTGGAATTATCACATTTAGAAAAAAGAGAGGAGGAAGAAGATTATGATGGGGAAGAGATCAGGTAGTAAAGTAGGGTCGTTATTTGATTTTTTTTTTCGACTCCTCTTTTTTAGGGGAAATGCTTGAAGCGGTATTGTAGAGTTGCTGATGTCGGAATCGAGCTTGCCAGCAAAATTGACCATCTTGCCGACAAAAATGGCAGAATTCGATTAGAGGGATCCGTTTTGGACTCCAACATCACTTCCTCAACACATGAAAGGTTGATTGCTAATTCTTGCAAGTTTTTTGGACCTAAGTACCCAATTGTTTAAACGCATGCATGCACGCCATGACAACAGGCCTACACTCATGAGCTACACATGATATAGGCCTTCTGTTATGACAAAATCGTATAATATTCGTCATATATTGACTGCTTTTTATTCGGACATGGGGGGAAACTATGGCCCTCTCGGTGATTTCAAAGCCATACTATGCCCCTCGGCCTTACGCCTCGGGGCATATTATGGTTTCGATATCACCTTGGCCGGGCCTATATTTCAACCATGCCCCTCATAGCAGTTCAATATTTGTATAATATCAATATACTTTGCTATAGCTGACTTTGAACTGACAGCGATTCCGCCGAACTTGGATGCTTCTCTTCAGTTCAGGCTTGTTGTTGATCGGCCAAAGCCCCATTTTGGGTCATCTCGTAACAACCGAAAAGTCAATTCAACGCAACGCAGAAGATGACGAACATCATGACGAACTAACATATGACTAATTACCTACATAGAGGCACAAATTCAAAACCAAATTTAAACGGCTTTTTATTCTGGATATAAGAGGTTAATCTATAGTGTTAATGCTCGACCACTTACCCTATCATCGCTAGTGCAGATGCCAAGTGCTCGAATTTTCGTCGATTTGGATCTTCAGCCATCTTGCAACAATACCCACAATACACTGCGTGATTTCCAGGTACGCGTCTGTGAGATTTTGACCCTGAATAATGCTCCAGGCATCAGATGGTCCAGAAAGACATTGGTCTGGAGTGTGTTGGGCCAATCAGAAGGGTGTAATTGAGTCAATCCACAATGCATCAGTTTTTGTGGAAATTTTCATTCATTCACCTCAACAGGGTCATGTATCCCACAAAATCCTATTCTTAACACATAAATCCTGACTTAATGCTCATTTCGGCCCAAGCGTTAGAACTTAGGGAATTTTTAGCATGATTATGACTGTCTTGGGTTCTTAAACTTTTGAACACTTTTTTATCCCTAATACTGACATAAGTTTTGTACAGTCAGTATAGCACTTGCAATGCATTGTTGGATTGGAATTCAAAACACCTCTGGGCTAATATTCTGAAAAATATTCTAATTCAAATATGCCGCCAGAGCATATTTGACATATGGTCCTGGAGCCTCAATAGTTTCTGACAAAATTGGGCTGTCTCATAGATACAATTACATGGAAATCTTACGCAGGTCCGATAAAATCCCCGGGATAAAGCACTTTATCGTTGATTTCGCCAAGCAAAGCAAACCCTCTATTGAAAATGATCCTTAGACATGATCTAAAGAACATTGTCGGCATTTGGTTTGTTCAGAGAGTTTACCCAGGCGGGACACTGTGTACACTTGCCCATAGACGATTTTTCAGCATATTATGCAGTGAGATAATCTGCAAAGAAAAGCCAATGTTTAATCATCGCCGGTTGAAAAATTATCTCATACACCTAACGGAGAGTGTAAATGCAATGTAGGCCTATATCGTAATTTTCCATAAAACGGAATAATCCCCAACCCTATTTTTATGGCCTTCTTTAATACATTTAGAAAAAATCTTTCACAGTTAACAAATAAAATTTTTAGCTTTTCTTCAGGAGTATTTATTGCCTAGTAAATAGCGCACAGTACGATAATAACTGATTATTTATTATGCATTAGGACGTACGGGAATGCGTAGCGGAACAGCTCCACGTACGACCGGTGTCCAAGTACCGGATTTCATGCAGATCATGTGCAGTATGCCTCCACTTCGTTGATCGAGTGTCCTACCCCGATTTATTTACCGTCGCAAAAATCGGGCACAATGTTTTTTGCAGATTTTCAAAATGGCATCCAAAATAGCGTGGGCTATAGTATGTTCATAGTTGCTATGGCAAATGTGACATTTTTCAACAGAGTAGTAGTGCGCAGTTCGAATTTTTTTATCAATATAGAATTTTGACCTCGGTAGGTGCGAAGACAGCGTTCAGTGGCTCATTTGTATCATTGGTAACCCGGGATTGGTAATCAGCGAAAATAAGCGTGTTCATGCCTATTCTAACGAATTTACCGGGAAAAGTCCAGAGGCCTTGGAAAAAACGGGCGGCCATTTTGGAGCCGTTAATGATAATGCACCATATTTTCACCTGAAGTGATAAACAGGAGACTGGAATTGTAGCCACTAGTTAGGAAATAACACGCACATAGCCAGGTGGGGGTAAAGGGGCCGGGGGGGGGGGCAGAGTGCCCCCTCTGAAAAAAAATCTGGAGGGGAAATTGGTAAATAAAACATGGATATTCATGTTAAATCAGCCCCTCTTCGGATCTTTTGCCCTGCAACTGGGAAATTTTTGCTTGTGATCGGGACATTTGTTGCATCTACTGGGAAATTGCCCCTTCGGAACCACCGGGCTGGCTGCGCGCAATGCCTATTCGTTTCACTTACTGCTTGAAACAATCCAAAGAAATTGTCATAAAGGCTGCCAAATGGCCAAATATGCTCCAGGGGCATATTTGATTACACAAAGGAGCATATGGCAAATGTGCTCCTGGAGCAGTGGGGATAAGATATGGTGTCATATTGCTACTGGGTGGCCATAGACAGTACTGCCAGCAATGTGCCAGTGTAGAGTGTACAATAGAGGTTGTGGCTGCTCTCACCCCTATTATTTTCATCACTTCACTCTACCCATGGTTGTTTGGACAAGGGCAAATAAACCATGTATGGGAAAGTCACATCCATACGTGCTTGTCACAGCTAGGTTCGAAAAGAGTAGGGTGTTAACCCATAGCTGTCCCTTATCCATCCCAGTGCTGTTTGTGTCTTTGGGCAAGATACCTGGTCTCGATTGCCTCGTCGACCCAGGCGACAATTGGGGAGCTGTTATGGGGAATGTTACAATCTAAGTGCTGATAGGAGCTGCGCTACCGTTGCGCCCTAGTTGAAGCGAAATGATTCTGATGATTTCCTAGTGACAGCGTAATAATTATCAGACCTGGAGCCTGCCAGCTCAGGCCGTGAGGAAAAAACATCTTCCCCCGCATCTGTGACTATCGGAACTTTGGTCACAACGCCCCGTGTCCCCTTCTAAGACACGTGTCGCGTCAATTACTGTAGTAGTAGCGGTGGGGAAATATTGTCAAATACCGCTCCAGGAGCATATTTGCCATATGGTCCTTGAGCATGTGCATTGCAATTTGAAAAAAAAAAAAAAAAAAAACCATCCCAGTGCTGTTTGTGTCTTTGGGCAAGATACCTGGTCTCGATTGCCTCGTCGACCCAGGCGACAATTGGGGAGCTGTTATGGGGAATGTTACAATCTAAGTGCTGATAGGAGCTGCGCTACGGTTGCGCCCTAGTTGAAGCGAAATGATTCTGATGATTTCCTAGTGACAGCGTAATAATTATCAGACCTGGGGCCCGTTTCACAAAGATTTACGATCGATTGTAATCAAGCGTAACTCGATCAAGCGTAAGTTTGAACTTACAATCAAGTTCAAACTTACGCTTGATCGAGTTAACGCTCGATAAATCAAACTTATAATTGATCGTAAGTCTTTGTGAAACGGGCCCCTGGAGCCTGCCAGCTCAGGCCGTGAGGAAAAAACATCTTCCCCCGCATCTGTGACTATCGGAACTTTGGTCACAACGCCCCGTGTCCCCTTCTAAGACACGTGTCGCGTCAATTACTGTAGTAGTAGCAGTGGGGAAATATTGTCAAATACCGCTCCAGGAGCATATTTGCCATATGGTCCTTGAGCATGTGCATTGCAATTTGACTTAGAACATTTCTCCCGATTACTTATGCTCTAGGACCATATGGTCTTGGACCATAATATTATGGTCCGGGCGCAAGATTTTGGCCCGAAATTATGCTCCAGGACCATATGGTGGAGCATATAGGCCTGGAAAAAATATTCTAAGTCAAATATGCTCCAGGTGCATATTTGATTATAATCTGGACCAATATTTTAAGTCAATTATGCTCCAGGAGCATATTTGAATATACTGAATATGCTCCTGGAGTATATTTGAATAATGAATACACAAATGGTCCAAGAGCGTATGGCAAATGTGCTCCTGGAGCATGTGCATTGCAATTTGACTTAAAATATTTCTACAGATTACTTATGCTCCAGGACCATATGGTCCTGGAGCACAATTTCGGGCCAAAATCCTGTCTACGCGCAAGAATTTGGCCCGAAATTATGCTACAGGAACATAATGGTTCTGGAGCCTATGGTCCTAACTTAAATATGCTCCAGGAGCATATATGATTATGCTCCTGGAGCATAAATAATCTGGACCAATATTTTAAGTCAAATATGCTTCAGGAGTGGTGTTGCCAGCCAGATCGCAATCAAGAATACAAATTACAGCCCTGTTACATATATACAGCCTGTCTAAAAATACAATAAAAATGGTTAAATATATTTCAAAATAAATCATTCTTACTTGGCATAATATTAAAGAACAAAAATCGGGCTTTCCAATAGTGTTTGTTTCATTTTACTTTTGTCAATTCAGCGCCGTATCAATTTAGTGCGTTACACCAAAATCGATTTTGTGCCACCTTTATGCATGTGCAGAGTTGTTTCGAGTATTGGCTTACCGCTTTAATACTGGGCTATGCTGTCTTGAAGCCTGATTGCAACTTGGCAAAAGAAACAAAACACAGATTAAATTACACAAAGGAAGTGTAGTTTTCTCAACAAAAGCTTTAATAAGTTCAATGATAAATATTTTCTTTTCATAAATAATAAACAAAATTAGTATGTTAAAATCATCAGAATGAATTTGGAAGCAAAATATCAATGTGTGGGCAGGACTTTGCATTTCATGATACTTCAAAACCATCAAGATCTGGTTACCATATATCATACCCAAAAACCAGGGGGTGTATAATTTTAATACACTGTTACTGAACTGTGCAATGGGAATGAGACTTTACTGGCTGCTATAGTGAAAATGGACGACTGTGCTAAAGATGATGATTAGCCATGAAAGTGATAATAAGTTCCCATGCTTTATCATCAAGTATTCGATATAGATGAGGCCTATTGTTTTGTTTTTATTTTGTTTTTGTTTTTATTTTTTATTTTTTTTTAAATTTTATTTATTTATTTATTTTTTGAGGGTATATAAGGCTGTTAGGATCCCTTTTTCATCATCGTTATCACCCAAGACCCTATAATCAGTTTTGAAAATTTCGCCGAAAGACCACATATTTTTTGAAAATGTTACCACTGTCACACAAAGACCCATAAATTGAAGGGACAATTTTGAAAAATGTCCCCAAAGACCTCTATTTTTTAGAAAATTTTGCAAAAATCTCACCCAAAGACCCCATTTTTTGGAAAATTTTGCAAACTGATTTGTCGCTCGGAAAATCCTATATTTTGGGAAAATTTGGCTGTCTCTCACCCAAAGACCCCTATTTCTTCAGTCCTCTGTCACCGAATACCCATGGGTTTAAAGGCGCGAGCATATCCATTTTATACGTGAGTAACCCCCCTCCCATCCCGTCTTGTAGTTAGTCATAACTTTTTATATGTTATGCATTATGTCTATATATAGTATATAGACATATAAACGAAGAATAAGTGACTTGTTTAAAGTCACTTTTTCAATGATGTGTCTTTTATACGGACATGAAGAAAGACCGTGACCTATTCCGCTCCTATAAAAGGCATGGTTTAATATCATTCTAGATTTCCAGAAAGAAGCGCCCCCAATTTTTTTTCGAACCCGGGTTTTTTGCATATTTGGAATGCTTTCCAATGTATTAGATCACACCTGAAGTGAATAAGCTGAATGCGCCGTCTTTATGTAATAATATGGTGATTTAGTACTTTCTGTCGTGCACGACAGAAAGTCACGGTGTTCTATGGGGACAATTACGATAGTCAGGCAAGTTCAAAACAAGGTTTGCTGTTTTCATTTGTACTTGTTTGTCCAATAAACCTTCGGAACGTTCTTGGTTGGTGGTCTACAATCGATCCTGTGCAATTTGAGAGAAATTCGTATCCTAAAAAATCTCCTCCTGTCACTTTAAAGCATTGTAAGACGTATCCATCCAAAAGATATTAGTCAGGAGGAATTGTGGGCACAGGGTGGAAATGGAGTACAGACTTTTTCTATTGATCGATTTTTGTCAATGATGACCTAAGCTAATAATTTCTGGAGGGTGTGCAAAATTTCGTGCAGTAAAAAAAAAAAAAAAAAAAAAGACCACATATTTTTTGAAAATTTTACCACTGCCACCCAAAGTAAAGACCCATAAATTGAAGGAAAAATTTTGAAAAATGTCCCAAAGACCTCTATTTTTTAGAAAATTTTGCAAAAATCTCACCCAAAGACCCCATTTTTTTTGGAAAATTTTGCAAACTGATTTGTCGCTCGGAAAATCCTATATTTGGGGAAAATTTGGCTGTCTCTCACCCAAAGACCCCTATTTCTTCAGTCCTCTGTCACCGAATACCCATGGGTTTAAAGGCGCGAGCATATCCATTTCATACGTGAGTAACCCCCCTCCCATCCCGTCTTGTACATGTAGTTAGTCATAACTTTTTATATGTTATGCATTATGTCTATATATAGTATATAGACATATCAACGAAGAATAAGTGACTTGTTTAAAGTCACTTTTTCAATTATGTGTCTTTTATATTATGAAGAAAGACCGTGACCTATTCTGCTCCTATAAAAGGCATGGTTTAATATCATTCTAGATTTCCAGAAAGAAGCGCCCCAATTTTTTTTCGAACCCGGGTTTTTTGCATATTTGGAATGCTTTCCAATGTATTATATCACACCTGAAGTGAATAAGCTGAATGCGCCGTCTTTACATGTATGTAAAGTCAAAGCACGGTGTTCTGTGGGGACAATTACGATAGTCAGGCAAGTTCAAAACAAGGTGCTGTTTTCATTTGTACTTGTTTGTCCAATAAACCTTCGAAACGTTCTTGGTTGGTGGTCTACAATCGATCCTGTGCAATTTGAGAGAAATTCGTATCCTAAAAAATCTCCTCCTGTCACTTTAAAGCATTGTAAGACGTATCCATCCAAAAGATATGTCTAAATGCAACTTCGGACATTACTTGTTTAGGGACACGGCTAAAAGTGGCTTTAAAGTTGCGTCTTTAAATAGTGTCCTCAGGCAAGACACAATTTTTGCAGTGTAGTTTTGTGTGGCTGGTCGATCATCCCTGTCACTTCCAAAGTTTAGTGCGCCCCTCCCCCGGCTTAGGTTTAAAGGCTGACTCAGAGATTTCCTGAGGAGGGCGCCCTCAATTCCTTCATATAGAAAATCACAACTTTGTTGTAAAATTCCGGATCCTGAATTTTTGTTATACACAGTATCCTATGGGACGTAATACTAAACATAGGCCTAAATGTTTACTGCATCAAAACGAAAAATCCGATTCATCTCAAATTTCGGAATTGTGCATTTTAAGTTACTATCTTTAGTTCTAGTTGACTATTTTTCATTATTACACAAAAAATAGTATTTCGAAATCTCTGAGTCAGACTTTAAAGAGGCATTTCGTGATCCACAGCCTCGTCCCCCCGACTTACCTAAAAAATACTGAGATTTTTTAAACATCTGAACCGTTAGCCTTAGTAATCCATGTGCGCCCAATCTTACGTGCAATTTCGGTCGCATCTGTAAGAAATTCGCATTTTTTTATTTTCTGTCCGTAAACGGACAGAAATTACAGCACATGGAGCCTATGGGGCCGTGGGAAACGAGCAATTGCTCATAACACAAAACCGCAAGATCGGGATCAGCTTAAATTTTGAGAATAAGCTTTTCTCAAGGATATCTAGTGATCAATGAATAAAACAGAAGGTGCTGAAATCACGAAAACACCTTTAAGGTATAAGGTTTCGTGTTATGTGTTAGAAACGTGGGAATTTAGATGCGATTTTGAAGGTGAGGTAATTCATTTGATTATACATCAAGCAAGATCCAACGTTCGGGAAAGCTTATTCCTGGCAGATGTTGCTACCCCATCTCAAAAGATTCGTGATAGATGTTAATACACCCATCTCAAAAGTCCGAAAAATGTCGATATTTCGTAAAGGTCCACTTTTGCCAAATTCGTCTCCATGGCAAAAGGTCCACATTCTGGGAAAAGGGTCCACTTTTACACTAGTGTTGTTTCGATCCGGGAATTTTGTTTTGATTCAAATTAAATTCAATTCGGCCAAAAAAATATGTATATTGATCCAATTCAAATTCAATCCTTCAAAATTGAAATAATTTTGATTCAAATTAAATTCAGTGCATCAAAATAGCAGTTGAATAATTTTGATTCAAGTCTTGGCAATATTGATTCAGTTCAATTCAATTCAGATCCTTCAAATGTTAAAAAGTGCATACGAGATTTTCGTTGGCTATATTAAATCATGCATGGTTATTTCAAATGAATTTGCTCAATAGATTTCTAACTTGGTGTTAAAGAAATACTTTAAAAGTGAAAACAAAGACAAAAATTAAATGATTAATATGTTACAATATAAAAAATATATTTTTTAATTTTTTTATTTTTTTTGAATACAAAAATAAAAACTTTAGAAACAATTTTATAGAAAGAAACATTTTAAACCATACAACCTTCAGATGGGGATTATGCTGAAGATAATATTACATCAGTATGCAAATCAGGACTTATATGTTGAATATCACGTGTTTAAAAACTAAAAACCTTTTGATTTTTGCACTGGATAAGGGGAGAAGCTAAGGCTGAAAATGATTTCGTTATTAATAACATAAACAAAGTGAATGTCTAAATTTGTATTAGAACAATTCCATAATTCAATAATACCAAATTCAGCTAACTTTAGACTTGAAATATAGCAAATCACCTTTTTCACTTTAAGACATTTCTTTAGCAAAGACAATGTAAACAGATCGCGTGTCTAAGATGAACTCACGTGCATACAACCAATTATATGGATGCCTTAAATTCTTGTCGTAGATTTAATCAAACATTAATTAAAACACAAAAGCAGACTCATTATTATATGCGATGTGCAGAGTATCTGATGTTCTTGCCTACCACAGTACACACCTAGGAGAGGAAGAGACAAGTTGAAATAAATGAGAAATGTTTTATTTATGAACTAAATCAAAGGACGCTGATTAAATCGCAGTTATGAATGATGTTATGTTGAAGTCACCAAGGATTATTATCGGTTAGTTTAGGAGGTGCTGGTGGTATTAATTGGAGAAGATTTTTTTGTGGACGGAACTCTGTTTATTACGGAAGACTGAGATAGCTTATATACTCCCAGCCTAAAAATCGAACGATGTGAAATGGCCAGCAACGGGCTCAAATGCTTTCAAATGAAGCGCCAAGCTCAGCTGGAGTAAACTCTCAACTTCCACATCAATGCCTTCGTATCAATGCATTACGGACACAGTCAATGAGCAAACACATTACGCGAAACAACGCTCCTGGCATTTATTATTATAATGACTACATACCTTTTAATACAGTAATTATATCGTTCGGATTTTTAGGCGGGGAGATTATATACCGTATCGGTTAAATAAGTTCGTTGGCTTTAAAAGATGCGCCCGTGTAGTTTACATCACCCAATCATAGTTGGCGCTATGTCGGATTTAATATGAGCATACAGGCCTGTGAGCACATAGACGGTGGTGGATAAGCCTCTTTCAATATAGCAGTAGAGAACGCTCCGGTGGTCTCTCCTGTCAGTAAA